>OX104112.1:28302946-28476184 GCA_944474755.1 Limnoperna fortunei | reverse complement strand
TCCCTACTACCTTAACCACTCAGCCTCCTAGGTCCATGTAGATTCCCTACTACCTTAACCACTCAGCCTCCTAGGTCCATGTAGATTCCCTACTACCTTAACCACTCAGCCTCCTAGGTCCATGTAGATTCCCTACTACCTTAACCACTCAGCCTCCTAGGTCCATGTAGATTCCCTACTACCTTAACCACTCAGCTCCTAGGTCCATGTAGATTCCCTACTACCTTAACCACTCAGCCTCCTAGGTCCATGTAGATTCCCTACTACCTTAACCACTCAGCTCCTAGGTCCATGTAGATTCCCTACTACCTTAACCACTCAGCCTCCTAGGTCCATGTAGATTCCCTACTACCTTAACCACTCAGCCTCCTAGGTCCATGTAGATTCCCTACTACCTAACCACTCAGCCTCCTAGGTCCATGTAGATTCCCTACTACCTTAACCACTCAGCCTCCTAGGTCCATGTAGATTCCCTACTACCTTAACCACTCAGCTCCTAGGTCCATGTAGATTCCCTACTACCTTAACCACTCAGCCTCCTAGGTCCATGTAGATTCCCTACTACCTTAACCACTCAGCCTCCTAGGTCCATGTAGATGCCCTACTACCTTAACCACTCAGCTCCTTGGTCCATGTAGATTCCCTACTACTTTAACCACTCAGCCTCCTAGGTCCATGTAGATTCCCTACTACCTTAACCACTCAGCCTCCTAGGTCCATGTAGATTCCCTACTACCTTAACCACTCAGCCTCCTAGGTCCATGTAGATTCCCTACTACCTTAACCACTCAGCTCCTAGGTCCATGTAGATTCCCTACTACCTTAACCACTCAGCTCCTAGGTCCATGTAGATTCCTTACTACCTTAACCACTCAGCCTCCTAGGTCCATGTAGATTCCCTACTACCTTAACCACTCAGCCTCCTAGGTCCATGTAGATTCCCTACTACCTAAACCACTCAGCCTCCTAGGTCCATGTAGATTCCCTACTACCTTAACCACTCAGCCTCATAGGTCCATGTAGATTCCCTACTACCTTAACCACTCAGCCTCCTAGGTCCATGTAGATTCCCTACTACATTAACCACTCAGCCTCCTAGGTCCATGTAGATTCCCTACTACCTTAACCACTCAGCTCCTAGGTCCATGTAGATTCCCTACTACCTTAACCACTCAGCCTCCTAGATCCATGTAGATTCCCTACTACCTTAACCACTCAGATCCTAGGTCCATGTAGATTCCCTACTACCTTAACCACAGCCTCCTAGGTCCATGTAGATTCCCTACTACCTTAACCACTCAGCTCCTAGGTCCATGTAGATTCCCTACTACCTTAACCACTCAGCCTCCTAGGTCCATGTAGATTCCCTATTACATTAACCCCTCAGCCTCCTAGGTCCATGTAGATTCCCTACTACCTAACCACTCAGCCTCCTAGGTCCATGTAGATTCCCTACTACCTTAACCACTCAGTCTCCTAGGTCCATGTAGATTCCCTATTACCTTAACCTCTGAGCTCCTAGGTCCATGTAGACGACCTACTACCTTAACCACTCAGCTCCTAGGTCCATGTAGATTCCCTACTACCTTAACCACTCAGCCTCATAGGTCCATGTAGATTCCCTACTACCTTAACCACTCAGTCTCCTAGGTCCATGTAGACGACCTACTACCTTAACCACTCAGCTCCTAGGTCCATGTAGATTCCCTACTACCTTAACCACTCAGCTCCTAGGTCCATGTAGATTCCGTACTACCTTAACCCCTCAGCCTCCTAGGTCCATGTAGATGACCTACTACCTTAACCACTCAGCTCCTAGGTCCATGTAGATGCCCTACTACCTTAACCACTCAGCCTCCTAGGTCCATGTAGATGCCCTACTACCTTAACCACTCAGCTCCTAGGTCCATGTAGATTCCCTTCTACCTTAACCACTCAGTCTCCTAGGTCCATGTAGATGCCCTATTACCTTAACCACTCAGTTTCCTAGGTCCATGTAGACGACCTACTACCTTAACCACTCAGTCTCCTAGGTCCATGTTGCTTCCCTACTACCTTAACCACTCAGTCTCCTAGGTCCATGTAGATTCCCTACTACCTTAACCACTCAGTCTCCTAGGTCCATGTAGATTCCCTACTACCTTAACCACTCAGTCTCCTATGTCCACGTAGATGCCCTATTACATTAACCATTCAGTCTCCTAGGTCCATGTAGATTCCCTACTACCTTAACCACTCAGTCTCCTAGGTCCATGTAGATTCCCTACTACCTTAACCACTCAGTTTCCTAGGTCCATGTAGACGACCTACTACCTTAACCACTCAGCCTCCTAGGTCCATGTAGATTCCCTACTACCTTAACCACTCAGTCTCCTAGGTCCATGTAGATGCCCTATTACATTAACCACTCAGTCTCCTAGGTCCATGTAGATTCCCTACTACCTTAACCACTCAGTCTCCTAGGTCCATGTAGATTCCCTACTACCTTAACCACTCAGTTTCCTAGGTCCATGTAGACGACCTACTACCTTAACCACTCAGCCTCCTAGGTCCATGTAGATTCCCTACTACCTTAACCCCTCAGCCTCCTAGGTCCATGTAGATTCCTTACTACCTTAACCACGTAGCCTCCTAGGTCCATGTAGATGCCCTTCTACCTTAACCACTCAGTCTACTTTGTCCATGTAGATTCCCTACTACCTTAACCACTCAGCTCCTAGTTCAATGTAGATTCCCTACTACCTTAACCACTCAGCCCCCTAGGTCCATGTACATTCCCTACTACCTTAACCACTCAGCCTCCTAGGTCCATGTAGACGACCTACTACCTTAACCACTCAGTCTCCTAGGTCCAGGTAGATGCCCTACTACCTTAACCACTCAGCCTCCTAGGTCCATGTAGATTACCTACTACCTTAACCACTCAGCTCCTAGGTCCATGTAGATTCCCTACTACCTTAACCACTCAGCCTCATAGGTCCATGTAGATTCCTTACTACCTTAACCACTCAGTCTCCTAGGTCCATGTAGACGACCTACTACCTTAACCACTCAGCTCCTAGGTCCATGTAGATTCCCTACTACCTTAACCACTCAGCTCCTAGGTCCATGTAGATTCCGTACTACCTTAACCACTCAGTCTCCTATGTCCACGTAGATGCCCTATTACATTAACCACTCAGTCTCCTAGGTCCATGTAGATTCCCTACTACCTTAACCACTCAGTCTCCTAGGTCCATGTAGATTCCCTACTACCTTAACCACTCAGTTTCCTAGGTCCATGTAGACGACCTACTACCTTAACCACTCAGCCTCCTAGGTCCATGTAGATTCCCTACTACCTTAACCACTCAGTCTCCTAGGTCCATGTAGATTCCCTACTACCTTAACCACTCAGTCTCCTATGTCCACGTAGATGCCCTATTACATTAACCACTCAGTCTCCTAGGTCCATGTAGATTCCCTACTACCTTAACCCCTCAGCCTCCTAGGTCCATGTAGATTCCTTACTACCTTAACCACGTAGCCTCCTAGGTCCATGTAGATGCCCTTCTACCTTAACCACTCAGTCTACTTTGTCCATGTAGATTCCCTACTACCTTAACCACTCAGCTCCTAGTTCCATGTAGATTCCCTACTACCTTAACCACTCAGCCCCCTAGGTCCATGTACATTCCCTACTACCTTAACCACTCAGCCTCCTAGGTCCATGTAGACGACCTACTACCTTAACCACTCAGTCTCCTAGGTCCAGGTAGATGCCCTACTACCTTAACCACTCAGCCTCCTAGGTCCATGTAGATTACCTACTACCTTAACCACTCAGCTCCTAGGTCCATGTAGATGACCTACTACCTTAACCACTCAGTCTCCTAGGTCCATGTAGATTCCCTACTACCTTAACCACTCAGCCTCCTAGGTCCATGTAGATTCCCTACTACCTTTACCACTCAGCCTCCTAGGTCCATGTAGATTCCCTACTACCTTAACCACTCAGCCTCCTAGGTCCATGTAGACGACCTACTACCTTAACCACTCAGCCTCCTAGGTCCATGTAGATTCCCTACTACCTTAACCACTCAGCCTCCTAGGTCCATGTAGATTCCCTACTACCTTAACCACGCAGCCTCCTAGGTCCATGTAAATTCCCTACTACCTTTACCACTCAGCCTCCTAGGTCCATGTAGATGCCCTATTACCTTAACCACTCAGCCTCCTAGGTCCATGTAGATGCCCTACTACCTTAACCACTCAGTCTCCTAGGTCCATGTAGATGCCCTACTACCTTAACCACTCAGCCTCCTAGGTCCATGTAGATGCCCTACTACCTTAACCACTCAGTCTCCTAGGTCCATGTAGATGCCCTACTACCTTAACCACTCAGCCTCCTAGGTCCATGTAGACGACCTACTACCTTAACCACTCAGTCTCCTAGGTCCATGTAGATGCCCTACTACCTTAACCACGCAGCCTCCTAGGTCCATGTAGATTCCCTACTACCTTAACCACGCAGCCTCCTAGGTCCATGTAAATTCCCTACTACCTTTACCACTCAGCCTCCTAGGTCCATGTAGATGCCTTACTACCTTAACCACTCAGCCTCCTAGGTCCATGTAGATGCCCTATTACCTTAACCACTCAGTCTCCTAGGTCCATGTAGATGCCCTACTACTTAACCTCTCAGCCTCCTAGGTCCATGTAGATGACCTACTACCTTAACCACTCAGTCTCCTAGGTCCATGTAGATGCCCTACTACCTTAACCACTCAGCCTCCTAGGTCCATGTAGACGACCTACTACCTTAACCACTCAGCTCCTGGGTCCATGTAGACGACCTACTGCGTCAGTGCCCATGGGTAAATATGTATATTTGTGACTTTGATCTTGGCGTGGGTACATGAGTACTTGGACCCGCTACCGCAGTGTCCATGGGTAAATTTGCTTATCTGTGATTTTGATCTTGATGTGGGTACATGAGAACGTGGACTCGCTACCGCAGTGTCCATGGGTAAATTTGTATATCTGTGATTTTGACCTTGACGTGGGTACATGAGTATTTGGGCTCATTATCTGAAAAATAAATGAGATACAACAAACTTTGAGGACACTTCATATGACTTGTAGAAATAGTAAGTAATAATCAATGCGAATTCAAATAGGTCTATATGGTTACTGAGTCCGTTAGTTTGTCTATATGAGTCCTTTAATTTGTCTATATGGTTATTGACTCCGTTAATCTGTCTTTATGGTAACTGATTCCCTTAATGTAAAGCAGCAAGTTTTTGTATTCATTTTAAATGGCCAATTTCTGGTACAGATGACCCAGTACAGATGAGCTCACGCGTGCACATCTGTACTTGCTGCGTCATCCAATCAAAACGACAGAAACAAGAACGTTGTTATCGAAGCATAACAACGTTCTTGTTTGACGTTCTTGCTTCCGGCGTTCTGATTGGACGTCAGAGACACTGGCGTCTAAAACAATGGAGAGTCTATAGGTTAAAGCGGTGTGAAAGTTGTTGGTTTACGGAAGAAATAGGTACTTTCATGCGCTGCGCTCCACTTGCGAAAAGACATAAAATTTCTATCACTCGTGAAAGATCAACCGAATTTTCCCAAAAACGTATGAAAGAACCTATTAATCTTATGGCGGAAGGTGAAAGAGGTTAAAGAGGGTCTCCCTATTGTTGTGTCTGTCAGTCGGTCCCCTACAAATCGTGTCTGAGCTATAACTTTTTTATCGTCAGATAGGCTATTTGATATTTGGCATGTGGGCTTAATATATTTTTGCCTATATTAACGTTCGGCTCTTGTTGTTCGGTCGGTTTCCTTTCTATTTTCCGTACCATAGTTTTGGACCGTTGACCTTAAGTCCGATCACATTTTTGCAAATTGAATAACAAATGAGTGTCCGGGAGTTTAAAGTTTTGTCTTTTGAGGCAGGCGTTTGATATTCGTGCACGTGGACAGATCATTGGAATTTAACATGTTTGATATTTGTGTTGGTGACATTTGACCTCATACTTCAACATAGACATATTTCCTTTTAGCCTTACATATTCCTGTCTGGGCTATAAGTTGTTTTTCTTTTTGAGGTCAAATCACATTCTATTTACAGCATGATCGTCCTGATATTTAATTTCTTAAAGCAATAAGCGGGTATTGTATATTACTCAGATAATCCCCGAAAGAGATTACGGAAGCCGGAAAACGTTTGACAGTTGTTTTAGGTATGCTCTGCAAAAAGGAAGTAGTAGTCTAAAGGTCTTCAAATAGTTTACATTGTACAATCCATGAATATTAAATACCTAATGAAATATCCAACTTTGCGACTAACGAAAGCCGAGGAATGTTTGGCGGAATTTTTGTACGTATATGGCGTTCTAACTTCAATAATGTATCCCCGTTTTTTAAGGACGGGGCTACAAAGAGTTCCCTTTACTCGTAACGTAGTAAAAACACTCTGACTTGTATTTTACATATTTTCCGCTATTAAACTTTAATCTTTGTCTAGTTTATATTTTTCCTTTCTCCGCCGTTCTGCTGACATTTCTACAATGTCTCATTAAATAATTTTAACTCTTTTTCGTAATCATGGCATTGTTGACAAAATTAAAATTGAGGAGTGTAGAACTGTAGAATCGTGTCGGTAAAAATATGATCCCAGCTAATGCAATAAATCTGGAAAAACTTGAAGGATGAACATTTTTACCAAATTGAGTAAGAAATTATGCACTTCCGGAATTTTGACAAACTTTGACAACAATGGCCATGATTACGAATAAAGTGGAAAAATACAATTCTGTAACGAATAAGGTGTTGTCAAACTTAAAAAAACATTAAAAAGTATGTAAAAATTTAAAGAAACAGTTGAATAAATTATTATGTGCATAAAACCCCAGGGTGTGAATCACTCCCGACTTGCTCCATTACGAGAAATAGGCTCTTTGCAGTTCTGACCATAAAAAAGAGCTAAATTACTGTAGTTAATGGCGGGCAAACAGAAAGAAGAAAGCTGACAGTAAAAATTGGGTATAATTTACACATAACGTACTATTAGTAAAAATAGCCATACAAAATATCCAACCTTTCTAATTATAAAAGACGAGAAATGTACGACTAAAATCAATGTAACGCACGTCGCTAACAGGAAATATAAGTCCGAAATTTCTGAAACAGACTATAACGTACTATTTAGTTGCATAAATTACCATAATATTCATCAAAATATTCTGATTAACGAAAGCCCAAACGAATGACGAAATTATTTGGACGTTCTATCCTATTGTACGAAACGAACTTTGTTTGTACTAGAAATAATTAACTTGATACATATTTCACAGACTGCTATTCGAAAGCAACAGCTAGTTTTTGACCAATACAACTCTGAAAGCACAAAATATTAATGTTGTAAAGGTTAGTTCAAACCAAAAATAATAGAAACTGTGTATTCTTTAAGTGTGTTAAGAAATAGTCCCTTGACTTTTGGCTCTTGCTATTTTTCTTATACATGACCGAAATTATAAATTTGTAAAAAAAGAAATAAACATTTAGTAACAAAATATTCAGTGTTTCAAAATAGAATAGAGGGCCTCGGTGGTCGAGTGGTTAAGGTAGGTCGTCTACTATTGATCACGTGGTCTGTCAACACGAGATTGCGGGTTCGATTCTCACTGCAGGCAGGTTGTACTCGACTCCAATCTTAATTGACAAGGCTTGCCAAATTTCCTGTCGTAGCTTTGGGGTTTTCTCTGGGTACTCCGGCTTTCTCTCCCAATTAAACTGGACGCCATGACATAGCTGAAAAATTGCCGTAAGTGGCGTTAAACACCATCAAACAAACACACGGAATAGAATAAACCTTCACGGAGCCCCATACATAAGTTTAAATCACCGTTTAAAGGTAGTTGATGAATTATTGTGACTTGTGTCGTACGGTGCTGTGGATACTCTTTGATCGAATATTGTACATGTAAGTTCTTTACTCCATTATCTATTTAACTTAGTATTTATAATAATTAAAATAAAGCAAGGACGTTTTAATTTCAATCTGTTGTGACAATATACATGTAGTAGTTGCTTTTGATTAGTATTGACCATCATACAATCTCCAATTAGAAATTAAAATGTTCATTTGGTGTGGGGATTAAGGGGCATCTGAAGGATTATCATGTTGATATATACCTGTATTATTTACCAGTTTAATAAACTTTAATTAGTTATGAATTTTGTGTCTTAACTTATTAATGGCGTTACGGTATTATCGGACAATAAGACAGGTAGCCGTAACGGTATTATCAGACAATAAAATATGTAGCCGTAAGGGTATTATCAGACAATAAGACAGGTAGGCGTTACGGTATTATCGGACAATAAGACAGGTAGCCGTAACGGTATTATCAGACAATAAAATATGTAGCCGTAAGGGTATTATCAGACAATAAGACAGGTAGGAGTTACAGTATTATCAGACATCAAGACAGGTGGCGTAACGGTATTATCAGACAATAAGACAGGTAGGCGTTACGGTATTATCAGACAAAAAGACAGGTAGGCGTTACGGTATTATTAGACAATAAAACAGGTAGGCGTTACGGTATTATCAGACAAAAAGACAGGTAGGCGTTACGGTATTATCAGACAATAAGACAGGTAGGCGTTACGGTATTATCAGACAATAAGACAGGTAGGCGTTACGGTATTATCAGACAATAAGGCAGGTAGGCGTTACGGTATTATCAGACAATAAGACAGGTAGGCGTTACGGTATTATTAAACAATAAAACAGATAGGCGTTACGGTATTATCAGACAATAAGACAGGTAGGCATTACGGTATTATCAGACAATAAAACAGGTAGGCGTTACGGTATTATCAGACAATAAGACAGGTAGGCGTTACGGTATTATTAAACAATAAAACAGGTAGGAGTTACGGTATTATCAGACAATAAAACAGGTAGGCGTTACGGTATTATCAGACAATAAGACAGGTAGCGGTATTATCAGACAATAAGACATGTAGCCGTAACGGTATTATCAGACAGTGAGACAGGTAGCCGTTACGGTATTTTCAGACAGTAAGATTGGTAGGCGTAACGGTATTATCAGACAATAAGACAGGTAGCCGTAACGGTATAATCAGACAATAAGACAGGTAGACGTAACGATGCCGATAATAAGACAGGTAGCCGTAACGACATTATCAGACAGTAAGACAGGTTGCCGTAACGGTATTTTCAGCAATGCAGTAAGACAGGTATCCTTAATGGTATCTTCAGACAGTACGACAGGTAGCGTAACGATATCTTTAGACAGGTAAACAGGTAACCGTAACGATATTATCAGCCAGTAAGACATGTAGCCGTAACGGTATCTTCAGACAGCACGGCGGATAGACGTAACGGTTTTTAAGACAGTAAGACAAGGAGTCGTAACGGTGACTGAAGACAATATGACAGGGAGCCGTAACGGTAATATCAGCCAGTATGGCGGGTAGCCGTAACGGTTTCTTTAGACAGTAGGACAAGAATCGTAACGGTGAATTCAGACAGTAAGACAGGGAATTCGTCGTCATCCACGCCTTTCCCAAGCTGATGCCTTGCAACTCCGGAAAATGTACCATTACCATCAAATAGGTGTAGAGTGTACATAGTTTTAATGTATTTAAATTTTGCCCTTTTATTTTTTTCTTTTGAACCCACACCACCTCTATCTCCTATTTTAAAGATTTTTCAAATTGGTTTTTCTCCAGCAGACGATTTTATTAATGGGTAGTCTCCCTTTTTATTACTTTTTTTTGTTGTTGAGATACAGAGTTACTGAAGTAGTTCCTGCTTCTCAAGATGGAAGCCTCCAGAATGGCAAATATATTTGGTTACAATAAACCAATTATTTGTTTACATTATTGAACCCCAAGATAGTAATCAAAAGAAAATACACGGATGCATCTGATTAGATGTTGGGGTTCTGAAAATAGCAAAATTTAAAAAAAATAGAAACATAATTGATTGAAAATCTTCTACATTTGGGGGGGGGGGGGAACAACATTTATAAGAACCGGGAAAATAGAGCTTTTTTTAAAAAAAGGGGGGGGGGGTAGACAGTTTGTTAGTTTCATTCAGTGCTGTTTTTTCACCCAAAATTTTTTTATTTGTTAATAATGAAGTCTAACATTTCAACTTCCACAAGCAACTGCTTTGGAGGATTTTCACACATAAAATCTTAATTGCAGGTACCACATATGGAAGACACAAAATTAAATAGTTGGTTTATTGTAACCATTTGTTATTAATTTGTAATTTTTACAGGTTGTTAACGGAATGTAAACATTTAGATGGTGTAAGGAGTATTTTTCGTAACATTTGAAGTTATTTAAAACTTTATTTTTAATTTTTTGTACTAAAAATCTGTTCCACAGGTTTGGAAGTTTTATCGGCAATAATTGCGTGCTTGCCGTCGCGTGCAGCTAATCTCACCCAGTAAGACAGAGAAATCTCATATACAGAAAGTCACGAGATATCTCTATACCTCAGGTGAGAAAAGATGTGTCTTTTACAGCTCCAAACCTTGCGTTCTCGTTTGATTCCAAATTTAAATTAAAACATCATCTTTTTTCCTGAATACTGGAGATCCTTGTCAGTTCAGCGAGAGGTGTGATAAGGATTTCTAGGCCTTTAATATCTATTCCTGGTAACTATATTCGATAGTACTGTTATTGTACAAACGGCATGCCATAATCAACCAACATGTTCAATATTTTCCTGCGCCTCGATTCGACTTAAAACCTACATTATTCGATTGAATAATTACACTTTTCACCATGTGGGTTTTTACAACTTGAATTTGCGACATTACAGACTTTTATTAAATATACAAAAAAGAAAACTCATATAATAATAATATACTTCAAACGATCTACATTTCATAATTTGAAAAAAAATTCAAAAATGGTATATTATTCTATTAACACTTTTCCTGTTTGGTCAATTATTATAATTGAAACTTGCAAACACTAAACAGACTTTATATCACCGTTTGTCACAAATATAGCGACAATTTCTACTAAATGCCAGACCGAACGGTTTACTAATTTTCTTGTCATAATCCAATACTATGTAAATGGCATTCCCGTTTGGAGAAAGTCCTTACAGGCAACGTACAGGTTACCTCCCCTGTCAGTGGTCACAGCTTCACGGCCATTGAAGTTCTCAGGTGTACTTCATTTTGACACAACCTACTTTTTTACCGGCAGTATAGTAGACACTATCCTGTGGACCCGGATGTAGGTAGTAAATGTAACCATGTGTTGATTAATTTTTATTTATTGGTGGATAATCTCTTTAAATGTGGTGACATCGAATTATCTCCCTTCAAAATATTCATGAGATGCAGTCACTTGGAAAGGCCGCCATTTTCGTATTGACGCGAAGTTTTTGACTGGACTTGAAACATGTACACAGCTAATACAGTTCAACTCATGAATACACAATACTATGATATTCTAAGACGCGATTGCTTCCTCCGTCGAACAATTACAGCAGAAAATTACAGTCCATCTAAAAAAAGTAGCTATAGACATTTTTCCATCGTCAAGGAACAACTTTAGAAAATGTTGGCAGACCTTTGAAAATTTTTAAAACACTGTTCCCGATGTAGTCACAAATCAGATCTTCTATGGGACAAAGGTAATTATATATAGATTTGATTTAAGTTTGTTTGAAGTAATTTTAACGTGGTGCAAAAAATCGCAGCACTTAAATGTGTCCGTTGTCAAGTAATTAAGGGAGACAAGTCTAAAACTAATGTAACGGTCAAGTGATTCACGTCCGGTAATTGATTGTGGTATGGCAGGCCGTGTAGGCTAAATATGTTTTGTAAAAAAAAAATCATATTTATGCTATTACTGATAACTTTAAAATAATTTGCATTCCGAAATTATATTCATATAAATATTTAGAAAAAATTTCATTGTCAGGTAACATTTTTTTATTTTCAGATTCTAAAATTGTCCTTTACTGTTTGTTTCCTAATTGTAAATCTAATTTTTTTTTTAGAGATGCTCTGTATGTAGGTAACCTGCAATTGTACTATCAAGGTCTGGAGATGGTTTATACTATAAGGCGTCAACATGCACAAGCCTAACTAGCCATGGTTGTATGGAAAGCACTTGTGCCACCTCTTCAAATTATCTTTAATACTTTTACTGAGGTATTGAATGTGCTCGAGAATGCATATTCATGAGACGGTATTATGCAGGAAAAAGATTGTGATTTCCAAAATTAAAAATTTGAACAGTTTTGCAAAGTTCTTAATTAACTTTCTTCTTAAATATGTGTTAATTAAGTTATTTCTCCAACCTGACTTTACTGTGCCATTGTCTTAGAGTATTGTTCATTGGCCCGGTCATTTTATGGTTCCATGAAAAACCCATAGGTTTCAGAACCCCCATTTTATAAGGGTGTATTTGATTTTTGAATCAATTGACTATGTTTAAAATTCACTTCGTGTGCTTTTGTTTAAAAAATCTACTCCGAAACCCTTTTTTGCCAACTTTAAGCAAAGTTGGTCTGAATTATCCTTATGTTATGGTGTCTACTATAAAGTCAGATAATTTTTTGTAGCCACCAAAGAACCAAATGTCAATGACTGAAAATAGAAAATAAAATATAAAATGCAAGTAATTGTTTCATTTTTTACGATCTTGATTAATAAAATCTGAAAAAAGTGCATGCACAAAATAATCTGGTCAAAATTCGTTCAAGTAGAGCATAATTTTTACATGACTTCTAAAATGGGTTGCTGGCATTTATGACTGTGTGTGGGTGTGGGGTGTTTTGGTGTATTTGGCTATAATTAATAGGGAGAAACCAATCTACAGACAACAGTTTTAGAGTACTTACATAGTGGGAAAGTTTTGATAATACTCCACAGACATATACTTGTGGAAGGAGCCGCAAATTTTGCAATGTTATTTTGGATTCTTCATTTCATTCTTATTTTTAGCATCACCCCCCCCCCCCCCGCCATAACCATGCACATTCGGAATTTCAGCAATGTTAAATATAGCGATTTAAAAAAAACCATCGCATTTAAAACATTAAAAGTTGATTTGAACAATTATTGTATGCACAAATTACATTTATATATGTTTGTTGGACGTTATTTTTCTGCTGGTTTGTTCTACGGGGGGGGGGGGGGGGCGTTCATATTTATTAAAGAAATATACAGCAAGGAGAGCAAATCACTTACGTCAAGGTGAATTGAATTTCTTTCCTTAAATTTAGATCATTTTGAAAGGTGTTGTCTTGCGAACTTGCGACTTTTTAAGTCCGTGCCACGTTTTGCACATAAGATGTAGGTCTTCTGGTGTGAATTTTTCTGCCTTGGTGTCCCCATGCAAAAAAGCGTTAGAAGCCAGAGGACTCTCGGACTTAAAAATAAGTATTAGTCATACAGGGATCGCTATTCTGTTCCATTTATGCGAACAATTATTTTATCGTACTATTTGAAGGATTTAAAAACAAAATAAAATAATACATTTTTTACCAACATATTACCTATATACACAAGAAATTGTTTATAATAAGTCTTCCTTTGACGCATTTAAGATACGTACAAGACACGGCAGATTAAAAATGTTACAAAAACGTTCAATGAAATGTTCGGTTGTATAGAAATAAACTGCTAAAATATTTTCGACACAATCATCGTGTAATAGAAACCAATTAGATCGAAAAAGAGGGAACGATCCGTGGCTTGAAGTGGCTGATATTTCGAACGAGAGCGAATAATCGTACCCTCTTGACGAATGCTACTGTGTTTTGCGAAAAAACGCTTATTTTTATGTGTTCCTTCATTTAAAAAAATAGATATTATTGTCATTATTTTTTAGTCTATATATTTTCAAATTTAAACACCTATTAATAAAATGTAAAGCACTAAAACGAGCCTTAAAAGCTTTGTACAGGATTGCAAATCACACGCACCTTGGTCATCTGTTACATATACGAACACACCGAAAATTATCACACATGAATGAACAGCAACATAAATAATGGTCGACTTTGAAATTTTTTTTCTCGAAAACGAAAGGTCGTCACAAGGCAAAATTGCACACGTGAAAGATGAATATTTCAGAAATATATGGATTTTTTTTTCATCAAAATTAAAATTGGTGCATTTTTTTGCAGCACAGAGGTATTAAATATCCGTTGTTCTTGTAACTTTGCAAAGTTGTCTTTAATTTTAAAACGAATAGATAGTAAACGAAAACTTTTGTCAGTCAATGCGCTAAATAACTTTTAATTTGCATAGCAACCGAATAAACACGGGTACATAACTTTTGTACCTCGTATAATAGAGAGCTCCGATTATATTGTTATAGTTTCACCGGAAATCTGACTGATATGGTCGTCTCGTCTGTACGCACATTGTTCTCTTAAACTTAGACAGTAAATTCTTTCGTCATTTTTGCAAACATCCACGCGTAAATAATATCAGAGGCTCTAAATAAAACAATTTTCTATACTAACGATTTAATTAAAAAGTGTAATTGGAAGTACATATATATAGACAAGTTCTTTCAAAACTAGTCGGGGCCTCGGTGGCCGAGTGGTCAAGGTAGTTCGTTTACTATTGATCACGTGGTCTGTCAACACTGAGATTGCGGGTTCGATTCTCACTGCAGGCAGGGTGTACTCGACTCCAATCTTAATTGACAAGGATTGCCAGTTTTCCTACCGCAGGTCGGGGGTTCTCTCCGGGTACTCCGGCTTCCTCCCCCTATAAAAACTGTACGCCATGAAATAGCTGAAAAATTGCTGAAAGTGGCGTTAAAACACCATTCAAACAAACAAACAAACAATCAAAACTAGTCCCGTATTATGAATAGGAAAATACGAAAACCGACTTTCTCTCGTCGTTTGTCACAAAGAAATTGCGATAATTTTTACTGAATGCCAGACCGTACGGTTGACTAATTTTCTTGTCATGATCCAATATGACATCAATGACGTTCCCGTCTGCCGAAAGTCGATGTATATTATTTGAGTCCCTACAAGCAACGTACAGGTTACCTCCCCTGTCAGTAGTCACAGCTTTAGGTCTGTTGAAGTTTTCAGGTTTACATGTAAAACGTACTTCTCCACTGAGTTTGACACAGCCTACTGTGTTATAGTAAGAGTCAGTATAGTAGACACAATCCTGTGGACCCGGATGTAGGTATCCAATGTAACCACCAGGTACAGTTATTGTAGTTATTGTCTTCCCTTGTTTACTGAGGATGTAAATCTTCTCATAACCACCAACACAGATCTTATCACCGACAACAGCTATACCGTAACACCAACCAGGTACAGGATGTGTACCACCGGACTTCATTGATTTTATGTCAACAAACTGTATTGACTCCTTGACAGGTAGGGATACTACAGCTTTATCTTCACCTGGTATAATAGCAATATCCCATGGTTTACCAGATAACGTACAATCCTGTAGGTACTCACCACGGTCACTGTATACCAGTAACTTGGTACTCTCACAGTTACATAGTAGTAGACGGTTGTCGTCTGTCACAGCAATACTGGTTATCCCGACATCATCGGTAGATTTAATATCAAATTTCATGTCAAAGTCGAACTTTGTTGGCATCTGAATTGTTGTCGGTAAAACCTGAGCTTGATTTGATTTGGATGGTTTATACTTGATCGGACATGGTGTAGACTCAATGTGTACTGACCCCAATGATTCGATCTGGAGTTGTTGCTGTTGAGATTTTTTTAACGAAATTTTACAGGTCAACATCGATGCCATTATTTTTTGTACTTCAATATCGTAGTCGGAAATTTTCCATTTATACGAGTTTAATAAAATAAATAACTGGTTCCCTGATCCGTGTTTTGATACAAGCTCTAATTTACTGGTAACCTCGTCCAGAGATTCCATCATTGTAGATAATGTTTCTTTGTCAGATTGTATTTGCTTCTCGCATTTCGTCTTAGCTGATTTGATTTCAGATATCACATTCTTTTCGAGTTCATCTAGGCGTTCCAAAAGTTTGGATTTAATTAGCGAAACATTTCTCAGCACATCTGATTCTTCATCATTTCGACTCTTTAAATTATCTTTGCGGTTGCTTATAAGCGTTTTCAAAGTTCCACGTAAGCTAGATACGGTGCTAGATACATCTTCTAACATAAGTGATCTTCGAACTCCTTTGGAAGCAACGTCTACAGGAACACATTTTTGACATGTCCGGTGCGTTTCTGCCATACAGGAACGGCAGCATAGACAATCATGTTCCACGCAGAAAAAATCAAGTGCCATTTCGTCGTGGTTTTTACAACCACTTTGTACAGATAATTTTTCCTTGGGTAACGATCCAGGATCTATTAAATGATGAGAGGCGCATGCTTTGAATGAACTATGAGCATTCAGACAGGCCGTACATAGGTTTTCCTCACAATCAGTACAGTACTTTATGGCCACTACGGGTGACAGTTCCTTACGTGAGCATGGATCGCAAATGGGTTTGGACGATGCCATTCTTTTTTTAAAAAAAAATTAATAAATAAATTATAACCTTATAATGGAAAATGAAAATATGTACTTACAATAATGTCGTTTGGTTGTTAATGTTTAACGCCAATGTCAGGTATTTTTTCTGCTATATCGTGGTGTCCAGTTTTGTATTATATTATTTTGTATTGTTTTGTAATACCCTGGGAAATACTTCGGAAGAAAAACTGGTAATCCTTTTTAGTTAGGATTGGAGTCAAGTACACCCAAGCCGCAGTGAGACTGAATGGAACCTATAAGCAGACTACCTTGACCACTCGGCCACCGAGGCGTCGCTAAAATAGTATCTTGATCTTTAGGGGCAGTATTCCAAAATATTATAGCCCCGTGCGGGATCCGGGTGGCTAAAAGAATAGACCGCAGTCGCGCTAGCTTGTCGTAAAAGGCGACTAAATAGCGCCCAGTACCCTGACCGGCGTGTCAGGTCGGTTTGCCCAAAGACCGACTGGGATGTGTGCCCCAGGTGGTTGAATGGGGTACCCCTGGCAAGCTGGGGTTGTCAGGCCATAATACGGAAAACCTGACCGCAAACCATATTAGTGCACCGTGTTGGGAAAAATGCCACGTTCCTCGCACGTTAAAGAACGCTGCTGTAGTATTCGCTATGAGTAGGGATTTCGATCCCGCTACAGGAGGCTAAATTGCCCGACCCTATCCATCCTCCCATTTGCCAGTGGCAATCTAAAATCCGTTACCCCTATTTTTCCTTGTGTCCCATCCCATTTTCATTCATCATCATTTCATCTTCATTTTATCATCCATTTCATGTTCATCGCCTGAATATAGCTGAATATTGCTGCTCGGGCGTTAAACACCATTAATCAATCAATCAATCAAAATATTATATGTAACGGGTGCATTTAATGTACATGTATGACTTTTAATTTTAAATAATTATTACTTGTTACTGTGTTTTAGTCATAATTGCTCGCACCATAAAAATTTATAACGTTCGCGTCATATCAGCAGAGTAGCATAGGTAGAAGCTAGTACTACACATTATAGAAATCAGTAAAATCATGTTAATGCGTGTTTCTTAGGCAGCGCCATCTCTAGGATTTAGGCTGAAGGGGTCATTGTCGACCTGGGTACTATATCAGCGTACCCAGGGTACTTAAAATTTGAGAAATGGTACCCAGGGTACTGTCGCTTAACATAAACGTACCCGGTGTGGTAAGTATCGATAGATTACGTTCATTTCCTTCCCGTATTTGGTCCACAATTATAAATAGATGAATGGCGGTTTGTTACAGTTTACAGTTACGTTTGTTTTGATTATGTGCATGTTTTGTGCATGTTTATGAACACTGTTGAAAATGAATGGATTTGATTTTACAATATTGGTCTGGGTACGTTTATGTTAAGCGACAGTACCCTGGGTACTATTTCTCAAATTTTAAGTACCCTGGGTACGCTGATATAGTACCCAGGTCGACAATGACCCCTTCAGCAGGATTTAGGAGTATCCAGCCATCTCTAGGATTTAGGAGTAGGCATCCATCTCTAGGATTTAGAGTAGCCAGCCGTCTCTAGGATTTAGGAGTATCCAGCCATCTCTAGGACTTAGGAGTAGGCAGCCATCTCTAGGATTTAGGAGTAGCCAGCCATCTCTAGGATTTAGGAGTAGCCAGCCATCTCTAGGATTTAGGAGAAGGCAGCCATCTCTAGGATTTAGGAGTGACACACGCACATAATTAAATTGAATTAAAGCAGTTCTACAATATGTTACAATTATTTTTGAACAGCGTTTTGTGTTCACATAAGATTAATCAAACACATTAGCAGCCATGTTGAATGTACCTAAAGAAGCTCGATACATTAAAAAAATAACTATCAACCCAGGACATTTTAAAGTTGAGAAAAAGCTTTCTTTAAGTATGATTACAGCAGTATTACTTTTAATCGAAAAGTTTGATACTTAATGTGGTTCTCACGATGCTTGACGTAAAGGCACGATAAATATTAATTTTTAGTATTTTTTTTTTCGCGAGACAAGGATTATCAGGTCTATATCAGATCTATGAGCTCGTAGAGCGAAAAATAATAATTTTTTTATCGGTTATTTCTCAATTTAAATACATCTTTTTTTATTTGTTTTCGTTTTTTTGTGACATAGTTAAGGTAATTTTGCTTTGTAATAGTGCCGTCTTTACGGTAAGAATCTGTGCACTACTTCTTTTGTACAATTTTTATGCGTAATGCGGTCTGACATGACGTCACTCCTACCTCATTCATTCAAAAACTGTTTAAGCAATTGTACGTACGAAGCTGGAGGGAATTTCAAATGAACGGAGATGAAATGTCAATCTGAAACCAATTTCAGCGTTACGAAAAAGTTTAAGGAAGTAGGTTATCATATTTGAAAACTACATTAATGTTTCTTCAAAGAAGAAAATGATTCTGATTACGATTTCTTTCACTGACCGGCTTGGTGTGCATGTCAGTTATTCCGTTTACCGATATTGATAATTAAAATCAATCAATATTGATTCTGTACCCCCTAAATATGTAATGAAAATTTCTGCCTGTGTAACACCAAGTCATTAGTTGCCTATAGTATAAAGGGCTACGTCTACGGTCACATACTCGACGTTTAGGCAATCTTCCTTCATTCAGCGATAGAAACGAAGTGTACTGTTAAAGTATCCTGCATTTTATTCTCTATTAATGATAAACATATGTTTCAACCCCATTTTAAACGCCGTTAAAGCGAGACACTTTCAAGACCTGTTTATCGCCGAAATTCGAGCGTACTGCCATACATGGGAGGTGGTGGGGGTATTGTATGAACATTGTTCGTTATTTTTATTTCAGCAGACTAATAAGATACTCTCTAGGTACTGATTGTGTGTTGCGTTTTATATTTTGTAACACTTCTTAGTGTCTGGACAGGTCTGATTAATTGCAGCAAAGATGTATTGTTTCTTTCGTGGTGTTTGTTTTCGTGATGTTATTTATGAGCTTTGGTTAATAAATTTCGCATTAGTGACCACAATCTAGAAATAGAAGTAGGTCGTTATAAAAAAAGTTCCAAGAGAACAAAGAGTTTGTAAAATTTGTAAAACACTAGATGATGAAAATCACTTCTTCTTTGCCTGTAAAAAAGGTAATGAGATACGAATTTTTTTTACATAAAGTAGATAGGTATTATCCCAATTTTAACCAGCTTAGTTCAATAGAGAGACTCGACACTATACCAGATATCTTGCCCAGCGTTGTCGACTACATAAAGCAATCTATTGAATTGCGAAAATAAGGTCCACACTGGTCACTAGTATCTGTTATAACTATATATATAATTAATTTACATGTTCAATCATTTTGTTCTCTATATGTGTTTCTGTTTGTAAGTTCTTTTGTATTTGCTGAATCCGTCAGGGTTTAAGTTTTGCAAATAAATAAATATAGGTTAGTGATGTGCCATTGGTCAAAAAGTAAGGCAGATTCTTCCGCAATGTGTTCGCGCATGACAAATGACCAACAGCTGATAATTTCTAATATTCTGTTGAAGTAATGTATCTAGTGAATCCTTAAAATTTGAATGGTTAATCAAGACGGGGATATCATACCGTATTCCACGTGAAACCCCGGGGATATTGAATTTAAAACCAGTTTCAAAATGGCGTCTTTTCATCGAACAATTTATTTGTTTTACATAATATAAATAGTTAAACATAATATTAAGATTTCAAATATCGATTTTAAATACATGCATTAGATTACGGAATCTATCATCTCCGTTAGTCTCGATCACCCAGACGCATATATAATAGCGTCTGGGATCACCTTGTTATAATTTCGCTACCAATAGGTGGAGACAAAACAATTATTCTATTTTTAGGACCCTATATTTAGGCCATGAAAACCATGCAAACATGTCTATACTTATAAAATGACGTCACAGTAAGATTCTCTCTTGATTGAGCATAACAATAATATTTGTTTTATTAATTGATAAAGTAATATTTTAATAAAAATATTCAAATGTAAACTTTGCTACAATTTTCTATACACTTAAAAAATTACTTCCGTTCATATCAGAAGTGACTTCTGATATGAACGGAAGTAATTTTTTAGACAATAAATATATCATCCAATCAAAAATTACGCCCAGTTTCGGGCGTAATAGTAACGAGTTCAATATAGAGATGAATCCAGGCGCACAAATGTAATTAAGTGTCTGAATGATCGAGACTATCATCTCCGTCTGCGATTTGTTTTGAAATTAGCAAGGGAGATAACCGATAACTAAACGTATTCTAAAATGACAAACAAAACCAATTGCATCAACTTAGAAAGTAAAATTTATCATTTAAAGTTTTGGTGGGAATAAAAAGTCGTCAAAAATATCAATTTAAAATGCCATAAAAAGTTTCGTAGGAAGGAATGTGTTGAATGGGAGGTTCTCCAATAGTGGCCGGTGGTCCAAACTAAGTTTTTTCTTCAAGCATGAGACTTGTCTATTCTAATTTATATGGAGTAGGCATTGCCAAAATGCGAGCACAGACAATATTTTTTATCAATATTATCAATATTTAATGTGCATTTCATAATTGACGTAACTTCCGAACACCCTTAAATTTCCTCTAAATTCCGGTGGTCGCGTGACGTCTTTCTTTGTAACGGTGACGTCACATGAAATGTAATTTGATTGTCAGTTTTTAAAGATTGATTTAGAGATTTCAAAAAATAGTATCAAATTTTTGTTGTTCATTTTAAATATAACATTATTTTTTTCGATGTAAACTTTATTTTCAAGTCTTTCTTAAAAGTTTTTTAGTCCTTTTTTTCATTCACGCAATAGTTCAGACTCTGTGGTAAGAGTCATTTAGGCGCTTTATTATTTAAGTTATTGTTGTAAAACATTTCAGTGACTATTTTAATTTGGTATCTCCCTAGTATAATGGTATAGTCCAAAGTTGGGTATATAAACCGCTGCAGCACTAGTATTAAGGTCTTTTGTGGTCTTGTCGTTTAAGATTAGTTCTTCCTTAGTACTACCTGTGTTATAGAAGACGGTGATAGAGTGCAAAGACAGAAAAACATTAGGTAACCATGAGTTAGTTTCTTCAATAGTTATCTGCTTACCTGAATAAGGTTCGCAGGGGTATAGTGCACTAGTTAATTGTGCACGGGTATATAGTGCACTAGTTAATTGTGCACGGGTATATAGTGCACTTGTTAATTGTGCACGGGTATATAGTGCACTTGTTAATTGTGCACGGGTAGATAGTGCACAGGATAAATAGTGCTCCAGACAACTGTGCACGGATACATAGTGCACGGACCACTAACCAACAAGAAAGCATTTAGTTAAGTGCAACTGTCACTGTTAAGGCTAAACACTCGGAAATCGCAACGCTACCACTGAATTAAATCTGGCAAATTGCCGAAGCGGGCATATTCCATATCCAGAGATATACTCTGGTACGAACTCAGAGATCAGGACACAGAGTACGCGACAGAACCCGTATCCCCTGTAAAGATCCCGAATAACATATAGTATCACTAGTCGTTGTTCTACTGAGCGTTGATACTAATTTTAATTATTTTAATTATTACACTTAATTTTGTCAAAAATGTGAAAATTAACAAATTGATTACTATAATTATAAGTATAGTAAGTAATTATACCAAGCTGCTTAATTCATGAATATTAAACTGTGACTATTGCTTACACTTTAGGAGGCAACATATCTTTTCCGCCTTCAATGGTTATTTTTTCCGGGTAAAAACTACCCGTGGTGAAAGAACTTACTAAAAATGAAATATACCAGCATGCCCATCCAGTAACAACACTAAGAACGACACTATTACTGGACTAGGACAGCACCATCACAGTCACTCTGCAGACCAAGCAAAAATTGTAGCCCAAGACATCAAGCACCTGATATCGACGAAATTCCATGAAGAACCAATAGCAGCTATCTACCAAGAAGTTTAGTCAAAGCATGACATGTGGGCGACGATTCGAGAGAAGTTGTTGAGAAGATACCGACATTAAACTCGGCAAAATCAATATTGTACAGAGCAGGCAGACACCCAAGTTACCCACCACTATTACATACATCCAGCTTGATGGCAAGTGGACACAGACTACAGCTTGAGACCGATTCCCACTATTCGACGACACCACACAAGGACAACGCATCCTTGCCTGCGCATCGACAAAAAACCTGACTCATCTTTCTGCTTTAGACTACATCTTCTGTGATGGTACCTTTCTACACGTGCCCATTACTTTTCAACCAGACCTGATATACAGTATCCACATTCAGCTTGAAGGTACTATGTGTCCAGTTGTATATGCCGTACTATCAGGCAAGACTAACAAACTTACGGAATATTTTTCCGCCTATACTGCAAACAGCAATGACTCATGGACTATGTGGATGCCGTGGGATAAAAACTTAATAGACTTTACTTGTGCTGCATTATTTGTACTGTGTTTATAATTTTAATGAGAAATGTAGTGTTCCTTATTATTACCCGTTTGTTTTATTTTGCTATAAATGAATGTATTTATAATGATAAAATAAAATGATAAAAAAGTATTCAAAATATATTCTTTGAAAATATACAAATATCTATTTATTATTTATAGTATTTTTATACCTTATATTTCTTAAAATCTGTTTTAGAAATGTATAATTTTGTTAAGTATTTATTGACTGAAGGCAGAATTTTAAAATTCACTATGCAAATATACAATTACTATCACTCAATATAATTTATTACACCAGTATAATATTACACGACTTTACCTTTACAGTTAATTAATACCCTGTAAGGGGGACCCCATAATCCTCAGTTCTATGATCTTTCAAAATGTTGGCATTCCGGCACACACCCAACTTAAACACAGAACCTGACTATATGATTTAATAGACATTAAATTAAATGTGCTGAAATTTCATCCCCGGTCTATAATAACGGCACGTGGATAACTGTACTTGAGTGCCCTTGAGCCGTATGGACGTTACCACCGCGTCGGGTCATTAGACTTCCTTGCGATTTATCAATTACTATAAAATAATGACATACTCCATATTAACGGGCACTTCTGGATTATATATCGATCATGAGTCTTTCTTTCTTGATAACTGAAAAATGCATCCATTATAACTTTAAATAACTTAATTTTATCTTGAGAAATATCTATAGAAATTCCCCCCCTTTTTTTTGCTTTACAAATAGTCTCGATCACCCAGACGCATATATAATAGCGTCTGGGATCACCTTATTTTAATTTCGCTACCAATAGGTGGAGACAAACAATGATTCTATTTTTAGAACCCTATTTTTAAACCAGGAAAACCATGCAAACATATCTGTATTTATAATATGACGTCACAGTAAGATTCACTCTTGATTATGCATAACAATAATATTTGTTTAATTAATTGATAAAGTAATATTTTATAAAAATATTCAAATGTAAACTTTGGCACAATTTGTTATACACTTCTTGATATGAACGGAAGTAATTTTTTAGATAATAAAAATATCATCCAATCAAAAATTACGCCCAGTTTTGGGCGTAATGGTAACGAGTTCAATATAGAGTTGAATCCAGACGCACAAATGTAATTAAGCGTCTGGATGATCGAGACTACTTTACAAAACGAAAGTAGTTTTTGTGTATACACAAAAAAATGCAGTTGGTAAAGGTATATGTTGTGAAAATATTTGTTTTATGTTCAATTAGCAATTAACAATGTGAATAACAATAGATTAATGATTTTAAATCCCCCTTTAACTTGATTCTTAATTTGTTTACCTGTCTTGTACGTGTCAGAGTAAACTCAACTGTGTCCCAAATGTACGACAACGGGAAAACCTACTTTGAGGAGTGTGAAACCCGGATGTCGTTATGTCTCCGATAAAATAAAGTTGTGACAATTTTGCAGAGCAGTTTATCAATTTTATTAAAATTTGATTGGAATCTCAACAAATTATTTCTTAGCTTAATGCTAACATTAACATAATTTTTTTTAAATGGTGATCGGAAGTGCTTTTTTGTGGAATCAAATGGTGATAAAAACAAAGAAACAAATAAAAACAAAACAAAACTAGAAAAACTTGAAGAAAATTGATACCCCAACCCCACGCTTCACTTATGTGAATTACAATGTCTGTCCATATTTTTCTATTGAAAACCCAAAATATCCTCTGACCAAATAAAATATCGGGTGTACAATGTGACAAATATTCTATGTAAGTTTCATCAATTTCCATTCAGTATTGTGGAAGGAGTTGCGCATAAGATAACGTGTAACCGACACCCCCATCACTAAATACCCCTAGACGGAGGGAGTTAGGAAAAAAATAAAGGCCCCCCAAGATTTAGATACCTAGAATTATATTTACAATAGTTTTATTCTAGACCCTGCTCCGCTACAGTCTCAAACTTAACGTTAACACGAAGGATAGTGCAGTAAATTCTAATTCAGACAAAATATCAAAACATTTCTCGTTGTTTTAAAACTAAACGTGAAGTTGCTAAAGGTAATACAAACACTTCAAGCTAATTCCCATCATCGCTGGTCAAGTGTTTTGATCTGGTTCCCTCTCAATTCACGAAAATGAGGACCAGATCGTAACAGTTGGCTAATGGAGAATATCTAGTTTACATTGGATCCAAGAAACCTACATGTTGATATTTGTAAAAGATACCGACTCGATGTCGGCAAGTGTAAAAGTTCTTACACGATGTCGCCAAGTGAAATAGTTACATCCCCGATGCTGACAAGTGTAATAGTTACCTCCAGTAATTTGCACGTTGAAGGGTTACATATAAGGTCGACATGTGACATAGTAACCTAACCGATGTCGACGCGTGTATTAGTTACATACCGACGTATGCAAGTTTAATAGATATCTATGCGATGTTGACATGCGTAATAGTTATAAAATTGATGTCGGCAAGTGTAAAATATGCCTACATGATATCGACAATTGTAAAAGATACCTACTCGATGTCGACAAGAGTAGAAGTTATTACACGATGTCGCCAAGGGAAATAGTTACATTCCCCGATGTCGACAAGTGCAATGGTTACCTACCCAATGTCGACTTGTGTAAGTTACCAACAGGATGTCGACAAATGTACCCGATGTCGACATGTATAAAAATTGCCTATACCGAAGGTTTATTAGAATAAAAGTTACCTTACCAATGTTGACATGTATAGTAGAGTAGTTACATGCCCTTAGTGTACACGTGTAATAGTAACTACCCGATGTCAAACTGTTCAGTAGTTACTTACCGGATATCGACACTTGTAATATATACATAACCGATGTCAAGATGTTTAATAGTTACCGACTCGATGTAGGCAAGTTTAATAGTTACCTAACCGATATCCATGTGTATTAGTTACTTTCCCGATGTCGACATGTGTAAAAGTTACCTAAACGATGTTGACATATGGTATAGTTACCTCCAGGAATAGTTACATACTTGAGGTCGACATGTGTAAAAGTAACCTAACCGATGTACACTGGTGTATTAGTAACATACCGACGTCTACAAGCTAACTAGCCATCTACGCGATGTTGACATGTGTAATAGTTATTGAATCGATGTCGACAAGTGTAATAATATACCTATACCGATGTCGACAAGTGTAAAAGATACCTAGTCGATGTCGACAAGTGTAAAAGTTCTTACACGATGTCTCCAAGTGAAAAAGTTACATACCCGATGTCGACAAGTGTAATGGTTACCTACCCGATGTCGACAAGTGTAATGACTACCTACTCGATGTCGACAAGTGTAATGGTTACCTACCCGATGTCGACAAGTGTAATGACTACCTACTCTATGTCGACAAGTGTAATGGTTACCTACCCGATGTCGACAAGTGTAATGACTACCTACTCGATGTCGACAAGTGTAATGGTTACCTACCCGATGTCGACAATAGTAATGGTTACCTGCCCAATGTCGACTTGTGTAGTTACCTAACCGATGAATAGCTACATACCTGAGGTTGGCCTCTATTTTAGTTACCTATCGGATCTCAGCATGTGCAATCGTTATCTACCACAGATTTTGGCATGTGTAGTAGTTAAATACCGGATGTAGACATATATAATAGCTAACTACCCCAGTCGACATGTGTAATACATGTAGTTACCTACCCGTTGTCGTCAAGTGTACATGTAACAGATACCTACCCCGATGTCGACATATAAAAGCTAACTACCCTAGTCAACATGTAGTTACCTACCCGTTGTAGTGAAGTGTACATGTAATAGATATCTACCAGATGTCGACATGTGTAATAGTTTCTTCTTGGAATTTATATGTGTACGAATAACCTACCAGAGGTCGACATGTATGATAGTTACCTACCCTATGTTGACATTTTTATTAGTTACCTACCGAAGTCTACATGTTTAATAGCTACCTTCGCGATGTGGGCATGTGTAATATTACTTACCCGATGTCAACATGTGTAATATTATTTACCCGGTGTCAACATGTGTAATATTACTTACCCGATGTCAACATGTGTAATATTATTTACCCGGTGTCAACATGTGTAATATTACTTACCCGATGTCAACATTTGTAATATTATTTACCCGATGTCAACATGTGTAATATTATTTACCCGGTGTCAACATGTGTAATATTACTTACCCGATGTCAACATGTGTAATATTATTTACCCGGTGTCAACATGTGTAATATTATTTACCCGATGTCAACATGTGTAATATTATTTACCCGGTGTCAACATGTGTAATATTATTTACCCGATGTCAACATGTGTAATATTACTTACCCGATGTCAACATGTGTAATATTATTTACCCGATGTCAACATGTGTAATATTATTTACCCGGTGTCAACATGTGTAATATTACTTACCCGATGTCAACATGTGTAATATTACTTACCCGATGTCAACATGTGTAATAATTACGTTGCCGATGTCAACATGTGTAATATTACTTGCCCGATGTCAACATGTGTAATATTATTTACCCGGTGTCAACATGTGTAATATTACTTACCCGATGTCAACATGTGTAATATTATTTACCCGATGTCAACATGTGTAATATTACTTACCCGATGGCAACATGCGTAATAATTACGTTGCCGATGTCAACATGTGTAATATTACTTACCCGATGTCAACATGTGTAATATTATTTACCCGGTGTCAACATGTGTAATATTACTTACCCGATGTCAACATGTGTAATATTATTTACCCGATGTCAGCATGTGTAATATTATTTACCGGATGTCAACATGTGTAATATTATTTACCCGGTGTCAACATGTGTAATATTACTTACCCGATGTTAACATGTGTAATATTATTTACCCGATGTCAACATGTGTAATATTACTTACCCGATGTCAACATGTGTAATATTATTTACCCGATGTCAACATGTGTAATAATTACGTTGCCGATGTCAACATGTGTAATATTATTTCCCGATGTCAACATGTGTAATATTATTTCCCGATGTCAACATGTGTAATAATTACGTTGCCGATGTCAACATGTGTAATAATTATGTTGCCGATGTTCAGATGTGTAAAAGTTACCTACTCGAGGTATACCAGTATAATAGTTCCGTTGCCGATGTCGAGATGTGTATAGGTATAGAGACAACGGTCGTTTTCATTAAGGCAATGTTGTACTCAAATCAGAAGCAGGCGCGGATCCAAGGAAAGGCGTACCGGGCGTACGCCCCCCCCCCCTAAAAAGAGAGAGAGAGAACGAGAGGGTAAAACGAGAGAAAAGGAAAAGGAATATGATATTTCATTAAAGAAAATTCATTATTTATGGTCATAGTTGAAAAATAAAGCCAGCTAAAAGAAGTGGCAAAAGTAAAAAAAACGAGTCTAGAAAACTTTGTCTGGATGGCTACCAACTGCTTAGATTCACAGAACTTCCGGGGGCTTCGCCCACTTGACCCCCTACAAGGGCGCTGCCCCCAGATCACTCGCCGAACTTTTACGCCTCCCCTAACACAAAATCCTGGATCCGCCCCTGGTACGACATATAATATTAAAATTAAACAAAATGAAAATATAGAAAATATAAAAAGTATGTTTTAATATAAAAAATTAAAGAAAAATAAAAACAAATTCATAAACAAATTCAAACTGTGTATTCGAAAACGATCGTTTCTATTTACAGCAATTCGAAATTTGAATTTTCACTCCAAGGAAATCAATACCTATTATTAACACTATATCTTAATGTTGTGGTTTTTTATTATTTTTTTAATTGCTAATTTGTAAAGCGGAAAACAAAAATAGTTTGACGCATTCTTTGGAAATGTCAAGAGTTGACATTCATTTTGATTTATATATTTAATGGGAGATAACTAGTAAATTCTTTCGTAAATGCTACCAAGTTAACTAGAGTTATTTCCCTCCTGTTGACAAAATGTGTCTATTCAAAGTTTTGAAAATGCCAATTTCATTGTTGACAAAAAACAAATTTACCATTTAAAAACTTAACGATTTGTTTTTGGTTTTGGCCGGCAGTAGGATATTAATGTAAATAGTAGAATGTGTTTTGTGTGGAGTTTGTTACTATGACGTCATCTTTGTCTGGATTACATGTAAAAATGGAAGCCGATATGGCTTGTTTATCCGCCCATAATCTGAGCCACCCACTATTAGGAGTGTTCCTCCAAGTCCGTAACAACAGGTAGTTAATAATCTGCTATCGATCACGTCCTGTCACTGTACTTTCGAGGACGAGTTTAACTGCGGGGATGATTTCGTGGACTTACACCCTACTTATGATACATTGTAAATAACAAAGTCTACAGTCACTCTGTGATAATAAGAAACCCCATCGGGACATACACTAATTGAACGATACTTATACACAACCTGTGTGGATTAATATTTTGACCGTTATCTTCGATCATTAATCAATCAATCAATCAATCAATCAATCAATCAATCAATCAAACAAGAGAGTGAGAGAATACGTGAATTCGTGCTTCTACACAACAAGTAACATACACGTTTTGAGTTTTAAACCTTATACACATATAAAGCAGACATAACAAAAACGTGCACACCATATAAGGCAGAAACCACATATTAAAATAGTAGCTAAATTAGACATGAGCAAGCCATAACAAAAACATCACATATTAAGACAATAAAATATGTAGCATACAAGGCAAGATAAGCACGTATTAAAAGAGTAGCTAAATAAGGCACGAACATGCAATTACAAAACATCACATTTTAAAACAATAAAACATGTAGATCAAGGCAAGATAAGCACGTATTAAGACAATACCACGAGTAGTATTCATGTACAAAACGTAATAAACAGATAAATAACATCATGAGCAGGATTACTAGTGAGTAGACACTAAGTGTAATAATGTCAGCACAAGCAGGATTACTAATGAGTAGACTAATTACAATAATGTCAGCGCGAGCAGGATTACTAGTGAGTAGACTAAGTGTAATAATGTCAGCACGAGCAGGATAACTAGAGTAGACTAATTGTAATAATGTCAGCGCAAGCATGATTACTAGTGAGTAGACTAAGTGTAATAATGTAAGCACGAGCAGGATTACTAGTGAGTAGGCTAAGTGTTATCATTTCAGCACGACCAGGATTACTAGTGAGTAGCCTAAGTGTAATCATGTCAGCACGAGCAGGATTACTAGTGAGTAGCCTAAGTGTAATCAGTCAGCACGACCAGGATTACTAGTGAGTAGTCTAAGTGTAATCATGTCAACACGAGCAGGATTACTAGTGAGTAGCCTAAGTGTAATCATGTCAGCACGAGCAGGATTACTAGTGAGTAGCCTAAGTGTAATCAGTCAGCACGACCAGGATTACTAGTGAGTAGTCTAAGTGTAATCATGTCAACACGAGCAGGATTACTAGTGAGTAGCCTAAGTGTAATCATGTCAGCACGATCAGGATTAATAGTTAGTAGCTTAAGTGTAATCATGTCAGCACGAGCAGGATTACTAGTGAGTAGACTAAGTGTAATCATGTCAACACTATCAGGATTACTAGTGAGTAAACAAAGTGTAATCAGGTCAGCACGAGGAGAATTATTTCGATTCTAACATGAAAATATTGAAATTTTACCTTTCACGCCTACATAGGTAAAGCCTTATTTTCGCTGTTCCACTTTCCCAGACCCTCCCTTGTTACAAAATTATTATTTTTCTCGTGGAAAACTTAGTAGGAAAAAGGAAGAAATACAAATTAAAAATAAACTAACATATTTATTAACATTACTATCATTTAACAATCACAACAAAGAACGACAAAATTGACTGCTTCTTTACAGCAGTCACAGTGTAGACCCGTGACTGTTGATGTCTTTGCGTGACGAAAACTGCTTACCGCATTTGGTCGAGCTTATGCTCCTGTTGTAGATCCAAAATGGTGCAAATTTAAATCAACAACTTTTTTCCACAGATAATCTGCATTTTGAGAAATTCGGTAGTGTTTTCATTTTGATACAGTAAATTCGTTTGCGGTGGAGGAGGGAAAAGTCTCTCGGTTGCCGGAATAACATTGAACGCCATTGTAAACAACGGAACGTCCACTGAAAACACACCGTAGCAAAAGACGATTTGACGTATAAACAATAAAGGCATCGTATTAAATATGGACGTGTTATCGTGGAAATTTTTTTCTATTGGATTTTCGTAATACAGAGGTACAATATGGAATAATTAAAAAAAGCACGAAAAACATTAGATCACGGGGGTTTGATTTTTGAAATGGCTGGAACAGCCAAATTTTGTTGAATATTTTATTAGGGGGCTGTTTCCAAAGCGTTTGAAGGACGTCATATTAGAATAGCAAGTAGAATAAGTGTAATTTTATCAGCACAAGCAAGATTACTAGTGAGTTGACTAAATATATCATGTCATCACGATCAGGATTAATGGCGAGTCGACAAAGTGTAATCCTGTCAGCACAAGCAGGATTACTAGTGAGTAGACTAAGTGTTATCATGTCAGCACGAGCAGGATTACTAGTGAGTAGACTAAGTGTAATCATGTCAGCACGAGCAGGATTACTAGTGAGTAGACTAAGTGTAATCATGTCAGCACGAGCAGGATTACTAGTGAGTAGACTAAATGTAATCATGTCAGCACGAGCAGGATTACTAGTGAGTAGACTTATGTAATCATGTCAGCACGAGCAGGATTACTAGTGAGTAGACTAAGTGAAATCATGTCAGCACGAGCAGGATTACTAGTGAGTAGACTTATGTAATCATGTCAGCACGAGCAGGATTACTAGTGAGTAGACTAAATATATCATGTCATCACGATCAGGATTAATGGCGAGTCGACAAAGTGTAATCCTGTCAGCACAAGCAGGATTACTAGTGAGTAGACTAAGTGTTATCATGTCAGCACGAGCAGGATTACTAGTGAGTAGACTAAGTGTAATCATGTCAGCACGAGCAGGATTACTAGTGAGTAGACTAAGTGTAATCATGTCAGCACGAGCAGGATTACTAGTGAGTAGACTAAATGTAATCATGTCAGCACGAGCAGGATTACTAGTGAGTAGACTTATGTAATCATGTCAGCACGAGCAGGATTACTAGTGAGTAGACTAAGTGAAATCATGTCAGCACGAGCAGGATTACTAGTGAGTAGACTAAGTGAAATCGTGTCAGCACGAGCAGGATTACTAGTGAGTAGACTTATGTAATCATGTCAGCATGAGCAGGATTACTAGTGAGTAGACTAAGTGAAATCATGTCAGCACGAGCAGGATTACTAGTGAGTAGACTTATGTAATCATGTCAGCACGAGCAGGATTACTAGTGAGTAGACTAAGTGAAATCATGTCAGCACGAGCAGGATTAATAGTGAGTAGACTAAGTGAAATCATGTCAGCACGAGCAGGATTACTAGTGAGTAGACTAAGTGTAATCCTGTCAGCACAAGCAGGATTACTAGTGAGTAGACTAAGTGTAATCCTGTCAGCACGAGCAGGATTACTAGTGAGTAGACTAAGTGTAATCATGTCAGCACGAGCAGGATTACTAGTGAGTAGACTAAGTGTAATCATGTCAGCACGAGCAGGATTACTAGTGAGTAGACTAAGTGTAATCATGTCAGCACGAGCAGGATTACTAGTGAGTAGACTAAATGTAATCATGTCAGCACGAGCAGGATTACTAGTGAGTAGACTTATGTAATCATGTCAGCACGAGCAGGATTACTAGTGAGTAGACTAAGTGAAATCATGTCAGCACGAGCAGGACCACTAGTGAGTAGACTAAGTGTAATCCTGTCAGCACGAGCAGGATTACTAGTGAGTAGACTAAGTGTAATCATGTCAGCACGAGCAGGATTACTAGTGAGTAGACTAAGTGTAATCATGTCAGCACGAGCAGGATTACTAGTGAGTAGACTAAGTGTAATCATGTCAGCACGAGCAGGATTACTAGTGAGTAGACTAAATGTAATCATGTCAGCACGAGCAGGATTACTAGTGAGTAGACTTATGTAATCATGTCAGCACGAGCAGGATTACTAGTGAGTAGACTAAGTGAAATCATGTCAGCACGAGCAGGATTACTAGTGAGTAGACTAAGTGAAATCATGTCAGCACGAGCAGGATTACTAGTGAGTAGACTTATGTAATCATGTCAGCATGAGCAGGATTACTAGTGAGTAGACTAAGTGAAATCATGTCAGCACGAGCAGGATTACTAGTGAGTAGACTTATGTAATCATGTCAGCACGAGCAGGATTACTAGTGAGTAGACTAAGTAAAATCATGTCAGCACGAGCAGGATTAATAGCGAGTAGACTAAGTGAAATCATGTCAGCACGAGCAGGATTACTAGTGAGTAGACTAAGTGAAATCATGTCAGCACGAGCAGGATTAATAGCGAGTAGACTAAGTGTAATCATGTCAGCACGAGCGGGATTACTAGCGAGTAGACTAAATGTAATCATGTCAGCACGAGCAGGATTACTAGTGAGTAGACTAAGTGAAATCATGTCAGCACGAGCAGGATTAATAGCGGGTAGACTAAGTGTAATCATGTCAGCTCGAGCGGGATTACTAGCGAGTAGACTAAATGAAATCATGTCAGCACGAGCAGGATCACTTGTAAGTAGACTAAATGAAATCATGTCAGCACGATCAAGATTACAAGTGAGTATACTGTATAATCATATTAGCACTAGCAAGATTACTAGTGAGTATACTAAGTGTAATCATGTCAGCACGAGCAGGATTACTAGTGAGTAGACTACGTGTAATCATATCAGCATCAGCAAGATAACTAGTGAGTAGACTAAGTGTAATCATATCAGCTTCAGCAGGATTACTAGTGAGTAGACTAAGTGTAATAATGTCAGCACGAGCAGGATTACTAGTGAGTAGACTAAGTTTAATCATGTCAGCACGAGCAGGATTACTAGTGAGTAGACAAAGTGTAATCATGTCAGCACGAGCAGGATTACCAGTGAGTAGACAAAGTGTAATCATGTTAGCACGAGCAGGATTACTAGTGAGTAGACTAAGTGAAATCATGTCAGCACGATCAAGATTACAAGTGAGTATACTGTATAATCATATTAGCACTAGCAAGATTACTAGTGAGTATACTAAGTGTAATCATGTCAGCACGAGCAGGATTACTGGTGAGTAGACAAAGTGTAATCATGTCAGCACGAGCAGGATTACTAGTGAGTATACTAAGTGTAATCATGTCAGCACGAGCAGGATTACTAGTGAGTAGACAAAGTGTAATCATGTCAGCACGAGCAGGATTACTAGTGAGTAGACTAAGTGTAATCATGTCAGCACGAGCAGGATTACTAGTGAGTAGACTAAGTGTAATCATGTCAGCACGAGCAGGATTACTAGTGAGTAGACTAAGTGTAATCATGTCAGGACGAGCAGGATTACTAGTAAGTAGACTAAGTGTATTTATGTCAGCAGGATTACTAGTGAGTAAACTTAGTGTAATCATGTCAGCACGAGCAGGTTTACTAGTGAGTAAACTAAGTGTAATCATGTCAGGAAGGAACAGGATTACCAGTGAGTAGACTATATAGCGGCAATATTGTAAAAAAAACATATATTGCATAAAGAAGTTCTTTTAGAGAATGGTTCCAGCTAGATGCGTTATATTCACTTATATAGTTGATGTATACCTGTTCTCGAAAATGTCTTGCTTAGAAAATAAATTTCCTGCTATGTCCGTGTTTCTCAGGTTCAAATGTTATAATACACATACACAAATCATTGCGACTTACCTTTTAAAACAGTTTGATTCCCATTATCTTGCATATTGCTTTGCTGTTTTAGTTTTATGATACACATTTTATGATAAAAACACACAAATCAATGCCACTTACCTTTTAAAACATTGCGATTCCTTTTATCTTGTAATTTGTTTTCGTATAAGTTTTATGATACACATTAAATGATAAAACATACAGAAATCAATGCCACTTTCCTTTTACATTATTTTGCATATTTTTTCCCTATTTTTCAACGTAACAATTGGTGATCGCTCGGCCTTTCTAGAGTGTCTACTAACGTAAGGCCTATTATGATTACTACCTCCCCGTAATCAAACGGGGTCTTCAACCCTAAATTAGCACTGCTTATCTGTTGGCCAAACGATAGGCAGCTGGCAGGAGATCACCGATTGGACCGATCACCGGATAGGCCGTTTATCCACGCACAGACCGTTTATTTATAATTAATTTAAATATGCATATCAATAATAAAAACAAATTATAAAGTAAACAAAATATAAAATTTAATTTATATTTAATTAAAAGTATGTATATGTTTGTAATAAATTAGGAATCAGTGTTCATATCAACAAATTAAAATTACTATTACAAGCAATGGAAGAAGGGGGCAAAACTCTTCCGATCCCATACGGTTTCTGAGTTATTCCTCTTTGATAGTTGGATGGTATTTTAAAATGGTCAACATTGGGGTATAGTGTATGACACAACTATTATCAGGCAACAATTGTTTATGTCGAATAATATTTAATGTAATAACGTGTTTTGGGAGGAAAGAAAAAAAAATGTAATCGTTGACATTTTTTAGGGTCAGCATATACCTGGGTCCAGTTCTTTCAAATGAAATTGCTGACACATTTTAAGTTTTAATTTGCATAACTTCCCAGCGCGTTCAGCAGGACTGATAGAGGATGTTATCCGAGGGTCGCAATGATTCGTTGAGGGGTTCAGGGCAGAGTACTAGTGGAGGACTGGTTCAGAAGCCTACTTAAGCTCCTGTAATCTAAGCTATTATTTATTTATGGAGAAGTCGTACCAGGAGACTTCGCACCACTTACCTGGAGATTTCGTACCACATATATACAACACACAACCATAAGGTCACATAGCAGAGAAAAAGAACAATTAATTTCTACAGTAAAAACACCTACAAACTAATTCAGTCTATTATTCTAGTCAATCAGTTGGATTCCATGAATTGACTTAAAATTGAATGACCGTATAATTTCGACTATAGATATTCTCAATTTATAAACTATTTTCCATGGTAATTGTTAATATGGAGTGAGATAATGCAATTTTAAGCAGGCTCGTGAAGCTCCAAAGTAAAACAAAATTATGTGTTATGACCGAAACAAAAAAGCGCGTAATTTGATACTGAAACATAATAACTTAAAAACTGTTTGAATGGACTGGATTACGTGCATCAAAAGTTGAGATTAACGCTTAGATAAATAATATTTAAGCCGTTTTCGAGGCCTTTGAATTTTGACTAACAAATATCCTATTTGAATACAAATTAACTAGTATTTAGAGCGTAGTCCTCTCTGAGTGTTTGTTCTTGGACACATTTGGTAGGATGTGACTATTAAGGGCCACAGCAGGTTATACTACGGTAAACCATATTCAGAAATAAATTCATGTTGTACTGCCGGAAGGTCATATTTTTGTTTGGATTTCTCTTGCTTAATAGTTAAGAGAAGGCTAGAAGGGGGTCCATTAACAGATTAACACTTTTTTTATTTTTCCTATACAGATAATTTAAAATAATGATAACAGATAACAGCATGAGAAAACAGAAAACAGTAAGTTAAAAAATCGAAAAAACAGATAGCAGCAAAATATCATCGAAGGGCAATACTATTAACAGCAAACAGTTTTTATTTTCATTATAACAGTTAACAACAATGTCACTGTGATAACAGCTAATGGTTGAAAAACAGTTCACAGTTACCTTTAAAAAACCAGTTAACACACTTGTAAAAATGTCCAAGAACACATTAACAGAAAAGATCTTGACCCTCCCCACCTTAGTTAACAATTATACTAGTTGAAACTTATTATCTCCGACTAAAATCACTTAGTCTATTATATTTTGTTACGAATATCTTATTAATAATCATTGTAAATAATGAAACTTTTAAAAATAAATATTCGATATTAACATTTTCCCTAATTAAAATTGCAACCCCCCACCCATCGATTTTGATTTGTATGTGTTATGCGTTGGTTTTATTCAAAATGCAAACCCGCAAAAGTTCCGCCACAACCCCACCTTCGCTTTATATTTTCAATTGCTGCTTTTATTTGTTTTTTTTATATTGGATTTCAACATGTAGTTGCATGAATTGACAAAATGCCTGATGACTATAGATGAAAGTCACGTCAATGTAATAAGCCACCGAGTTTACCTGATCGACCTTTTCACAATTGATTCATCCGGTACAAATAGGAATTCAAATATGGCTTATAGTCATTGGTGAGATTTGGATACTGAGGGTCGACGTTCTTGTTTAGTCTGATAGGTTTAACATGGGAACAATTTTACCATAGACAGATTTTTCGGCAGTCTGTACCATCTCGTTTTCAACCGTATCATACATTGTTTTATTCCCCTCGCATTAAGGGGTGGTATATAGTGCTGGGGGTGTCCGTCCGTCTTTTCGTCCGTCCGTTACACTCTCTCTTATGCGCAACTCCTCCTACACTTACACAGAGTCTTTGTCACAGAGTGCTATTGTGCATCTGATATTTAACATTTTGATAGGAGTGATATTTGGGGGTTCCCATAGAAAAACACGGACTTAGCCATTGACATAATGGAAACGGGGAATCAAAAAATTTTGAGCATTGCTCAGTTTTTAGTTTTCTTTAGTCTTTTTCACTCGAAACTTTAAACCCACATATGATACAACATGATAAATTCCGTATCACATGGTGTCTGTGGATTTTGCTACGTAAATAAAATAATGAGTTGATTTTGAGATAAATAATTATTTCACGTAAAAGATTTGTTTAATATTTTACAGGAAATTATTTAAACTATAGAAATACATAAAGTTGTATATATTTAAAGATATGTTAAAATACTGTTAAAAACGAAACGAATAGCCCTTTTTCAAAATGCAAATTAGATATTTTACCATCTGTAATGAAATTTTGTATTTAATCATTGATTTTTTACACGTAATTTTTTACCTTTAAAGGCCTGTTAATTTTAATTTGGCATTTGACTCTCTAAAAGTTCAAATCAGTTATATCGCCTTGACCCTAATATTATAGCCCTAACGTGAGTACGAAACGAATGCATGGTCTGTGCGTGGATTGGATTACATTTATCCGGCAGAATGTTAGTTTTCAAATGTTATGAAAGGATTCACACGTCAAATAGAACGATATTAAATAATTTAATGGTTTTAAAAGAATTTAAATTGCTCAAAGACGTTTGTATTTTAATTTAAATAATTTGTATTAAAAATGTGATGCCTGTCCATTTAAAACTTAGATGGAAAAATGACTAACTTCCGTATCTTATAATTTATTCTTTTAAAACTTTCTTATTTATTTTTTAGTGAATTGTGGGACAAGCGCGATAACCATGTTTCATTTCCACTATGCAATAAAATCCCATTGAAGTCGTGGATCGGCCTATCCGGTGATTGGACTATTCGTTGATTAAGCCGCTGCCAGCTACTGATGATTGAAGTCGTGGATCGGCCTATCCGGTGATTGGACTATTCGTTGATTAAGCCGCTGCCAGCTACTGATGATTGAAGTCGTGGATCGGCCTATCCGGTGATTGGACTATTCGTTGATTAAGCCGCTGCCAGCTACTGATGATTGAAGTCGTGAATCGGCCTATCCGGTGATTGGCCTATTCGTTGATTAAGCCGCTGCCAGCTACTGATGATTGAAGTCGTGGATCGGCCTATCCGGTGATTGGACTATTCGTTGATTAAGCCGCTGCCAGCTACTGATGATTGAAGTCGTGGATCGGCCTATCCGGTGATTGGACTATTCGTTGATTAAGCCGCTGCCAGCTACTGATGATTGAAGTCGTGGATCGGCCTATCCGGTGATTGGCCTATTCGTTGATTAAGCCGCTGCCAGCTACTGATGATTGAAGTCGTGGATCGGCCTATCCGGTGATTGGACTATTCGTTGATTAAGCCGCTGCCAGCTACTGATGATTTCGATACAAGAATAATCGGCTATTTTATGTATACAATTCCGGAGTTTGCCTTCCGTCTTTTGTAAGATGCAACAACTATTTCCCTATGATGTGTACATGTAGTTATATAGTCAATAAGAAGTTACTATAAGTCTAATAATCTATCTTTTAAGTTATACAAGAATTTTTGTAGGATGTATATACCTGTTGGTCGTACAGAACCTAAAACATGATTGACAAGATTACACTGCCCTTTCCTTTTTTTGTTCACAAATGCACTTCGTTTTGTTAAGAGTTATCCCTCTTTGGTTAGTACAGTTTTAATGAATACAATGGACCAATGGCCTTTCTATGTTACTTTCCATATGGGGTACCCCTTTTCGATTATTATTTCGTTGAAAGACAAAGTTAATTTAATGTTAAATTAAGAGAGATTATTTATGTTAAAGAATAGGGGGTTTATTTGGTGTTATTAAAAATATAGGTTCGCATTGCTTTTCTGGCTGAAAAATGAAGGTCAAAAAGGGGGAGTCTCATTTTTTTCAAATTTCCTCGAGGTGCCCGCACGTATTCCAAATTTGATTTCTTCCTCCTAAATGTGTATAAAACTCCTTTTTTGTGTATTTTCATACCAAAGATTGCATTTCTTTCCAAAATATATTTACTTTAACAATCATTATTGACCAATCGCGTTTAACCTGACAGTTTTTTCACGCTTTACTTTGTGCTCATAAAATGGCCGCGCCCATACCGTTATGCAATAGTACATTGATACCTATAGAAATATTAAATGGATGCAGAATTAAGCAAATTGCATACCTTTAGTACTGTTGATTCAATTTAAAAACTTGTATGTAGTTGGGCATATACATCGATGTTCCTTTATGCTTTAAGTGCCGTTTTTTAAAGGCCACCCCTAGAAAAAAAGGCGCGTTTTTGCAAGTAGATTTTTTCTCCTCAGTTTGTGCTGCTCTTCAAAATTGGTGTTTTTTATCTTTCCTGTTGGTGTTTTTCACATAGCATGTGTAGATGCCTATGTTCGACGATTGTTCTATCTTAAATTTTCATTCAGGGTCCACAATTGAACGAACGAAATGCGGTCTAAATGATCTACCGAAAATTAACGGTTTTTGAAACAGACTATAACTTGTTCAAAACTGACCTAAATTTCATAGTACAACATTATGGTTGAATGATGGACCTTACTTCGGTGATTTGTAAACAGCGTTTCGAAATCGTTCAACATTTGTGAAATTATCGCCCATTATTATAACACAACCAGAAAGTCAGATTAGGGCCGAAAAAACGTAAAGATCATAGTTCTTTTATAATTGTCAAAAGTTCAATTTGAATCACTGAATTAGACTAAATTTGCTGTTTTATGCGTCCTGTAACATACAAACTCCAAATGTAGTGTACACATTGACCACGAGCCTTTCAGTCATTGTTTTATCATTCCCACCCCTAACGTTGCATTGAAAATAGCATGTTTCATGAAATAGACTATAGCTAATTAAAACGTGAATATAAACAATGAATTTTGTAATAATCTATGATTTTATGCAGAATTTATGCGCTTAAAGTAAAATTTGCCGAATTCAAATGCCAAAAGAAACATGTATATAATACAATGGACCAATGGCCTTTCTATGTTATTTTCCATATGGGGTACCCCTTTTCGATTATTATTTCGTTGAAAGACAAAGTTAATTTAATGTTAAATTAAGAGAGATTATTTATGTTAAAGAATAGGGGGTTTATTTGGTGTTATTAAAAATATAGGTTCGCATTGCTTTTCTGGCTGAAAAATGAAGGTCAAAAAGGGGGAGTCTCATTTTTTTCAAATTTCCTCGAGGTGCCCGCACGTATTCCAAATTTGATTTCTTCCTCCTAAATGTGTATAAAACTCCTTTTTTGTGTATTTTCATACCAAAGATTGCATTTCTTTCCAAAATATATTTACTTTAACAATCATTATTGACCAATCGCGTTTAACCTGACAGTTTTTTCACGCTTTACTTTGTGCTCATAAAATGGCCGCGCCCATACCGTTATGCAATAGTACATTGATACCTATAGAAATATTAAATGGATGCAGAATTAAGCAAATTGCATACCTTTAGTACTGTTGATTCAATTTAAAAACTTGTATGTAGTTGGGCATATACATCGATGTTCCTTTATGCTTTAAGTGCCGTTTTTTAAAGGCCACCCCTAGAAAAAAAGGCGCGTTTTTGCAAGTAGATTTTTTCTCCTCAGTTTGTGCTGCTCTTCAAAATTGGTGTTTTTTATCTTTCCTGTTGGTGTTTTTCACATAGCATGTGTAGATGCCTATGTTCGACGATTGTTCTATCTTAAATTTTCATTCAGGGTCCACAATTGAACGAACGAAATGCGGTCTAAATGATCTACCGAAAATTAACGGTTTTTGAAACAGACTATAACTTGTTCAAAACTGACCTAAATTTCATAGTACAACATTATGGTTGAATGATGGACCTTACTTCGGTGATTTGTAAACAGCGTTTCGAAATCGTTCAACATTTGTGAAATTATCGCCCATTATTATAACACAACCAGAAAGTCAGATTAGGGCCGAAAAAACGTAAAGATCATAGTTCTTTTATAATTGTCAAAAGTTCAATTTGAATCACTGAATTAGACTAAATTTGCTGTTTTATGCGTCCTGTAACATACAAACTCCAAATGTAGTGTACACATTGACCACGAGCCTTTCAGTCATTGTTTTATCATTCCCACCCCTAACGTTGCATTGAAAATAGCATGTTTCATGAAATAGACTATAGCTAATTAAAACGTGAATATAAACAATGAATTTTGTAATAATCTATGATTTTATGCAGAATTTATGCGCTTAAAGTAAAATTTGCCGAATTCAAATGCCAAAAGAAACATGTATAGAATACAATGGACCAATGGCCTTTCTATGTTATTTTCCATATGGGGTACCCCTTTTCGATTATTATTTCGTTGAAAGACAAAGTTAATTTAATGTTAAATTAAGAGAGATTATTTATGTTAAAGAATAGGGGGTTTATTTGGTGTTATTAAAAATATAGGTTCGCATTGCTTTTCTGGCTGAAAAATGAAGGTCAAAAAGGGGGAGTCTCATTTTTTTCAAATTTCCTCGAGGTGCCCGCACGTATTCCAAATTTGATTTCTTCCTCCTAAATGTGTATAAAACTCCTTTTTTGTGTATTTTCATACCAAAGATTGCATTTCTTTCCAAAATATATTTACTTTAACAATCATTATTGACCAATCGCGTTAAACCTGACAGTTTTTTCACGCTTTACTTTGTGCTCATAAAATGGCCGCGCCCATACCGTTATGCAATAGTACATTGATACCTATAGAAATATTAAATGGATGCAGAATTAAGCAAATTGCATACCTTTAGTACTGTTGATTCAATTTAAAAACTTGTATGTAGTTGGGCATATACATCGATGTTCCTTTATGCTTTAAGTGCCGTTTTTTAAAGGCCACCCCTAGAAAAAAAAGGCGCGTTTTTGCAAGTAGATTTTTTCTCCTCAGTTTGTGCTGCTCTTCAAAATTGGTGTTTTTTATCTTTCCTGTTGGTGTTTTTCACATAGCATGTGTAGATGCCTATGTTCGACGATTGTTCTATCTTAAATTTTCATTCAGGGTCCACAATTGAACGAACGAAATGCGGTCTAAATGATCTACCGAAAATTAACGGTTTTTGAAACAGACTATAACTTGTTCAAAACTGACCTAAATTTCATAGTACAACATTATGGTTGAATGATGGACCTTACTTCGGTGATTAGTAAACAGCGTTTCGAAATCGTTCAACATTTGTGAAATTATCGCCCATTATTATAACACAACCAGAAAGTCAGATTAGGGCCGAAAAAACGTAAAGATCATAGTTCTTTTATAATTGTCAAAAGTTCAATTTGAATCACTGAATTAGACTAAATTTGCTGTTTTATGCGTCCTGTAACATACAAACTCCAAATGTAGTGTACACATTGACCACGAGCCTTTCAGTCATTGTTTTATCATTCCCACCCCTAACGTTGCATTGAAAATAGCATGTTTCATGAAATAGACTATAGCTAATTAAAACGTGAATATAAACAATGAATTTTGTAATAATCTATGATTTTATGCAGAATTTATGCGCTTAAAGTAAAATTTGCCGAATTCAAATGCCAAAAGAAACATGTATAGAATACAATGGACCAATGGCCTTTCTATGTTATTTTCCATATGGGGTACCCCTTTTCGATTATTATTTCGTTGAAAGACAAAGTTAATTTAATGTTAAATTAAGAGAGATTATTTATGTTAAAGAATAGTGGGTTTATTTGGTGTTATTAAAAATATAGGTTCGCATTGCTTTTCTGGCTGAAAAATGAAGGTCAAAAAGGGGGAGTCTCATTTTTTTCAAATTTCCTCGAGGTGCCCGCACGTATTCCAAATTTGATTTCTTCCTCCTAAATGTGTATAAAACTCCTTTTTTGTGTATTTTCATACCAAAGATTGCATTTCTTTCCAAAATATATTTACTTTAACAATCATTATTGACCAATCGCGTTTAACCTGACAGTTTTTTCACGCTTTACTTTGTGCTCATAAAATGGCCGCGCCCATACCGTTATGCAATAGTACATTGATACCTATAGAAATATTAAATGGATGCAGAATTAAGCAAATTGCATACCTTTAGTACTGTTGATTCAATTTAAAAACTTGTATGTAGTTGGGCATATACATCGATGTTCCTTTATGCTTTAAGTGCCGTTTTTTAAAGGCCACCCCTAGAAAAAAAGGCGCGTTTTTGCAAGTAGATTTTTTCTCCTCAGTTTGTGCTGCTCTTCAAAATTGGTGTTTTTTATCTTTCCTGTTGGTGTTTTTCACATAGCATGTGTAGATGCCTATGTTCGACGATTGTTCTATCTTAAATTTTCATTCAGGGTCCACAATTGAACGAACGAAATGCGGTCTAAATGATCTACCGAAAATTAACGGTTTTTGAAACAGACTATAACTTGTTCAAAACTGACCTAAATTTCATAGTACAACATTATGGTTGAATGATGGACCTTACTTCGGTGATTTGTAAACAGCGTTTCGAAATCGTTCAACATTTGTGAAATTATCGCCCATTATTATAACACAACCAGAAAGTCAGATTAGGGCCGAAAAAAACGTAAAGATCATAGTTCTTTTATAATTGTCAAAAGTTCAATTTGAATCACTGAATTAGACTAAATTTGCTGTTTTATGCGTCCTGTAACATACAAACTCCAAATGTAGTGTACACATTGACCACGAGCCTTTCAGTCATTGTTTTATCATTCCCACCCCTAACGTTGCATTGAAAATAGCATGTTTCATGAAATAGACTATAGCTAATTAAAACGTGAATATAAACAATGAATTTTGTAATAATCTATGATTTTATGCAGAATTTATGCGCTTAAAGTAAAATTTGCCGAATTCAAATGCCAAAAGAAACATGTATAGAATACAATGGACCAATGGCCTTTCTATGTTATTTTCCATATGGGGTACCCCTTTTCGATTATTATTTCGTTGAAAGACAAAGTTAATTTAATGTTAAATTAAGAGAGATTATTTATGTTAAAGAATAGGGGGTTTATTTGGTGTTATTAAAAATATAGGTTCGCATTGCTTTTCTGGCTGAAAAATGAAGGTCAAAAAGGGGGAGTCTCATTTTTTTCAAATTTCCTCGAGGTGCCCGCACGTATTCCAAATTTGATTTCTTCCTCCTAAATGTGTATAAAACTCCTTTTTTGTGTATTTTCATACCAAAGATTGCATTTCTTTCCAAAATATATTTACTTTAACAATCATTATTGACCAATCGCGTTTAACCTGACAGTTTTTTCACGCTTTACTTTGTGCTCATAAAATGGCCGCGCCCATACCGTTATGCAATAGTACATTGATACCTATAGAAATATTAAATGGATGCAGAATTAAGCAAATTGCATACCTTTAGTACTGTTGATTCAATTTAAAAACTTGTATGTAGTTGGGCATATACATCGATGTTCCTTTATGCTTTAAGTGCCGTTTTTTAAAGGCCACCCCTAGAAAAAAAGGCGCGTTTTTGCAAGTAGATTTTTTCTCCTCAGTTTGTGCTGCTCTTCAAAATTGGTGTTTTTTATCTTTCCTGTTGGTGTTTTTCACATAGCATGTGTAGATGCCTATGTTCGACGATTGTTCTATCTTAAATTTTCATTCAGGGTCCACAATTGAACGAACGAAATGCGGTCTAAATGATCTACCGAAAATTAACGGTTTTTGAAACAGACTATAACTTGTTCAAAACTGACCTAAATTTCATAGTACAACATTATGGTTGAATGATGGACCTTACTTCGGTGATTTGTAAACAGCGTTTCGAAATCGTTCAACATTTGTGAAATTATCGCCCATTATTATAACACAACCAGAAAGTCAGATTAGGGCCGAAAAAACGTAAAGATCATAGTTCTTTTATAATTGTCAAAAGTTCAATTTGAATCACTGAATTAGACTAAATTTGCTGTTTTTTATGCGTCCTGTAACATACAAACTCCAAATGTAGTGTACACATTGACCACGAGCCTTTCAGTCATTGTTTTATCATTCCCACCCCTAACGTTGCATTGAAAATAGCATGTTTCATGAAATAGACTATAGCTAATTAAAACGTGAATATAAACAATGAATTTTGTAATAATCTATGATTTTATGCAGAATTTATGCGCTTAAAGTAAAATTTGCCGAATTCAAATGCCAAAAGAAACATGTATAGAATACAATGGACCAATGGCCTTTCTATGTTATTTTCCATATCGGGTACCCCTTTTCGATTATTATTTCGTTGAAAGACAAAGTTAATTTAATGTTAAATTAAGAGAGATTATTTATGTTAAAGAATAGTGGGTTTATTTGGTGTTATTAAAAATATAGGTTCGCATTGCTTTTCTGGCTGAAAAATGAAGGTCAAAAAGGGGGAGTCTCATTTTTTTCAAATTTCCTCGAGGTGCCCGCACGTATTCCAAATTTGATTTCTTCCTCCTAAATGTGTATAAAACTCCTTTTTTGTGTATTTTCATACCAAAGATTGCATTTCTTTCCAAAATATATTTACTTTAACAATCATTATTGACCAATCGCGTTTAACCTGACAGTTTTTTCACGCTTTACTTTGTGCTCATAAAATGGCCGCGCCCATACCGTTATGCAATAGTACATTGATACCTATAGAAATATTAAATGGATGCAGAATTAAGCAAATTGCATACATTTCTTTCCAAAATATATTTACTTTAACAATCATTATTGACCAATCGCGTTTAACCTGACAGTTTTTTCACGCTTTACTTTGTGCTCATAAAATGGCCGCGCCCATACCGTTATGCAATAGAACATTGATACCTATAGAAATATTAAATGGATGCAGAATTAAGCAAATTGCATACCTTTAGTACTGTTGATTCAATTTAAAAACTTGTATGTAGTTGGGCATATACATCGATGTTCCTTTATGCTTTAAGTGCCGTTTTTTAAAGGCCACCCCTAGAAAAAAAGGCGCGTTTTTGCAAGTAGATTTTTTCTCCTCAGTTTGTGCTGCTCTTCAAAATTGGTGTTTTTTATCTTTCCTGTTGGTGTTTTTCACATAGCATGTGTAGATGCCTATGTTCGACGATTGTTCTATCTTAAATTTTCATTCAGGGTCCACAATTGAACGAACGAAATGCGGTCTAAATGATCTACCGAAAATTAACGGTTTTTGAAACAGACTATAACTTGTTCAAAACTGACCTAAATTTCATAGTACAACATTATGGTTGAATGATGGACCTTACTTCGGTGATTTGTAAACAGCGTTTCGAAATCGTTCAACATTTGTGAAATTATCGCCCATTATTATAACACAACCAGAAAGTCAGATTAGGGCCGAAAAAACGTAAAGATCATAGTTCTTTTATAATTGTCAAAAGTTCAATTTGAATCACTGAATTAGACTAAATTTGCTGTTTTATGCGTCCTGTAACATACAAACTCCAAATGTAGTGTACACATTGACCACGAGCCTTTCAGTCATTGTTTTATCATTCCCACCCCTAACGTTGCATTGAAAATAGCATGTTTCATGAAATAGACTATAGCTAATTAAAACGTGAATATAAACAATGAATTTTGTAATAATCTATGATTTTATGCAGAATTTATGCGCTTAAAGTAAAATTTGCCGAATTCAAATGCCAAAAGAAACATGTATAGAAATATTAAATGGATGCAGAATTAAGCAAATTGCATACCTTTAGTACTGTTGATTCAATTTAAAAACTTGTATGTAGTTGGGCAAATACATCGATGTTCCTTTATGTTTTAAGTGCCGTTTTTTAAAGGCCACCCCTAGAAAAAAAGGCGCGTTTTTGCAAGTAGATTTTTTCTCCTCAGTTTGTGCTGCTCTTCAAAATTGGTGTTTTTTATCTTTCCTGTTGGTGTTTTTCACATAGCATGTGTAGATGCCTATGTTCGACGATTGTTCTATCTTAAATTTTCATTCAGGGTCCACAATTGAACGAACGAAATGCGGTCTAAATGATCTACCGAAAATTAACGGTTTTTGAAACAGACTATAACTTGTTCAAAACTGACCTAAATTTCATAGTACAACATTATGGTTGAATGATGGACCTTACTTCGGTGATTTGTAAACAGCGTTTCGAAATCGTTCAACATTTGTGAAATTATCGCCCATTATTATAACACAACCAGAAAGTCAGATTAGGGCCGAAAAAACGTAAAGATCATAGTTCTTTTATAATTGTCAAAAGTTCAATTTGAATCACTGAATTAGACTAAATTTGCTGTTTTATGCGTCCTGTAACATACAAACTCCAAATGTAGTGTACACATTGACCACGAGCCTTTCAGTCATTGTTTTATCATTCCCACCCCTAACGTTGCATTGAAAATAGCATGTTTCATGAAATAGACTATAGCTAATTAAAACGTGAATATAAACAATGAATTTTGTAATAATCTATGATTTTATGCAGAATTTATGCGCTTAAAGTAAAATTTGCCGAATTCAAATGCCAAAAGAAACATGTATAGAATACAATGGACCAATGGCCTTTCTATGTTATTTTCCATATGGGGTACCCCTTTTCGATTATTATTTCGTTGAAAGACAAAGTTAATTTAATGTTAAATTAAGAGAGATTATTTATGTTAAAGAATAGGGGGTTTATTTGGTGTTATTAAAAATATAGGTTCGCAGTGCTTTTCTGGCTGAAAAATGAAGGTCAAAAAGGGGGAGTCTCATTTTTTTCAAATTTCCTCGAGGTGCCCGCACGTATTCCAAATTTGATTTCTTCCTCCTAAATGTGTATAAAACTCCTTTTTTGTGTATTTTCATACCAAAGATTGCATTTCTTTCCAAAATATATTTACTTTAACAATCATTATTGACCAATCGCGTTTAACCTGACAGTTTTTTCACGCTTTACTTTGTGCTCATAAAATGGCCGCGCCCATACCGTTATGCAATAGTACATTGATACCTATAGAAATATTAAATGGATGCAGAATTAAGCAAATTGCATACCTTTAGTACTGTTGATTCAATTTAAAAATTTGTATGTAGTTGGGCATATACATCGATGTTCCTTTATGCTTTAAGTGCCGTTTTTTAAAGGCCACCCCTAGAAAAAAAGGCGCGTTTTTGCAAGTAGATTTTTTCTCCTCAGTTTGTGCTGCTCTTCAAAATTGGTGTTTTTTATCTTTCCTGTTGGTGTTTTTCACATAGCATGTGTAGATGCCTATGTTCGACGATTGTTCTATCTTAAATTTTCATTCAGGGTCCACAATTGAACGAACGAAATGCGGTCAAAATGATCTACCGAAAATTAACGGTTTTTGAAACAGACTATAACTTGTTCAAAACTGACCTAAATTTCATAGTACAACATTATGGTTGAATGATGGACCTTACTTCGGTGATTTGTAAACAGCGTTTCGAAATCGTTCAACATTTGTGAAATTATCGCCCATTATTATAACACAACCAGAAAGTCAGATTAGGGCCGAAAAAACGTAAAGATCATAGTTCTTTTATAATTGTCAAAAGTTCAATTTGAATCACTGAATTAGACTAAATTTGCTGTTTTATGCGTCCTGTAACATACAAACTCCAAATGTAGTGTACACATTGACCACGAGCCTTTCAGTCATTGTTTTATCATTCCCACCCCTAACGTTGCATTGAAAATAGCATGTTTCATGAAATAGACTATAGCTAATTAAAACGTGAATATAAACAATGAATTTTGTAATAATCTATGATTTTATGCAGAATTTATGCGCTTAAAGTAAAATTTGCCGAATTCAAATGCCAAAAGAAACATGTATAGAAATATTAAATGGATGCAGAATTAAGCAAATTGCATACCTTTAGTACTGTTGATTCAATTTAAAAACTTGTATGTAGTTGGGCATATACATCGATGTTCCTTTATGCTTTAAGTGCCGTTTTTTAAAGGCCACCCCTAGAAAAAAAGGCGCGTTTTTGCAAGTAGATTTTTTCTCCTCAGTTTGTGCTGCTCTTCAAAATTGGTGTTTTTTATCTTTCCTGTTGGTGTTTTTCACATAGCATGTGTAGATGCCTATGTTCGACGATTGTTCTATCTTAAATTTTCATTCAAGGTCCACAATTGAACGAACGAAATGCGGTCTAAATGATCTACCGAAAATTAACGGTTTTTGAAACAGACTATAACTTGTTCAAAACTGACCTAAATTTCATAGTACAACATTATGGTTGAATGATGGACCTTACTTCGGTGATTTGTAAACAGCGTTTCGAAATCGTTCAACATTTGTGAAATTATCGCCCATTATTATAACACAACCAGAAAGTCAGATTAGGGCCGAAAAAACGTAAAGATCATAGTTCTTTTATAATTGTCAAAAGTTCAATTTGAATCACTGAATTAGACTAAATTTGCTGTTTTATGCGTCCTGTAACATACAAACTCCAAATGTAGTGTACACATTGACCACGAGCCTTTCAGTCATTGTTTTATCATTCCCACCCCTAACGTTGCATTGAAAATAGCATGTTTCATGAAATAGACTATAGCTAATTAAAACGTGAATATAAACAATGAATTTTGTAATAATCTATGATTTTATGCAGAATTTATGCGCTTAAAGTAAAATTTGCCGAATTCAAATGCCAAAAGAAACATGTATAGAATACAATGGACCAATGGCCTTTCTATGTTATTTTCCATATGGGGTACCCCTTTTCGATTATTATTTCGTTGAAAGACAAAGTTAATTTAATGTTAAATTAAGAGAGATTATTTATGTTAAAGAATAGGGGGTTTATTTGGTGTTATTAAAAATATAGGTTCGCATTGCTTTTCTGGCTGAAAAATGAAGGTCAAAAAGGGGGAGTCTCATTTTTTTCAAATTTCCTCGAGGTGCCCGCACGTATTCCAAATTTGATTTCTTCCTCCTAAATGTGTATAAAACTCCTTTTTTGTGTATTTTCATACCAAAGATTGCATTTCTTTCCAAAATATATTTACTTTAACAATCATTATTGACCAATCGCGTTTAACCTGACAGTTTTTTCACGCTTTACTTTGTGCTCATAAAATGGCCGCGCCCATACCGTTATGCAATAGTACATTGATACCTATAGAAATATTAAATGGATGCAGAATTAAGCAAATTGCATACCTTTAGTACTGTTGATTCAATTTAAAAACTTGTATGTAGTTGGGCATATACATCGATGTTCCTTTATGCTTTAAGTGCCGTTTTTTAAAGGCCACCCCTAGAAAAAAAGGCGCGTTTTTGCAAGTAGATTTTTTCTCCTCAGTTTGTGCTGCTCTTCAAAATTGGTGTTTTTTATCTTTCCTGTTGGTGTTTTTCACATAGCATGTGTAGATGCCTATGTTCGACGATTGTTCTATCTTAAATTTTCATTCAAGGTCCACAATTGAACGAACGAAATGCGGTCTAAATGATCTACCGAAAATTAACGGTTTTTGAAACAGACTATAACTTGTTCAAAACTGACCTAAATTTCATAGTACAACATTATGGTTGAATGATGGACCTTACTTCGGTGATTTGTAAACAGCGTTTCGAAATCGTTCAACATTTGTGAAATTATCGCCCATTATTATAACACAACCAGAAAGTCAGATTAGGGCCGAAAAAACGTAAAGATCATAGTTCTTTTATAATTGTCAAAAGTTCAATTTGAATCACTGAATTAGACTAAATTTGCTGTTTTATGCGTCCTGTAACATACAAACTCCAAATGTAGTGTACACATTGACCACGAGCCTTTCAGTCATTGTTTTATCATTCCCACCCCTAACGTTGCATTGAAAATAGCATGTTTCATGAAATAGACTATAGCTAATTAAAACGTGAATATAAACAATGAATTTTGTAATAATCTATGATTTTATGCAGAATTTATGCGCTTAAAGTAAAATTTGCCGAATTCAAATGCCAAAAGAAACATGTATAGAATACAATGGACCAATGGCCTTTCTATGTTATTTTCCATATGGGGTACCCCTTTTCGATTATTATTTCGTTGAAAGACAAAGTTAATTTAATGTTAAATTAAGAGAGATTATTTATGTTAAAGAATAGGGGGTTTATTTGGTGTTATTAAAAATATAGGTTCGCATTGCTTTTCTGGCTGAAAAATGAAGGTCAAAAAGGGGGAGTCTCATTTTTTTCAAATTTCCTCGAGGTGCCCGCACGTATTCCAAATTTGATTTCTTCCTCCTAAATGTGTATAAAACTCCTTTTTTGTGTATTTTCATACCAAAGATTGCATTTCTTTCCAAAATATATTTACTTTAACAATCATTATTGACCAATCGCGTTTAACCTGACAGTTTTTTCACGCTTTACTTTGTGCTCATAAAATGGCCGCGCCCATACCGTTATGCAATAGTACATTGATACCTATAGAAATATTAAATGGATGCAGAATTAAGCAAATTGCATACCTTTAGTACTGTTGATTCAATTTAAAAACTTGTATGTAGTTGGGCATATACATCGATGTTCCTTTATGCTTTAAGTGCCGTTTTTTAAAGGCCACCCCTAGAAAAAAAGGCGCGTTTTTGCAAGTAGATTTTTTCTCCTCAGTTTGTGCTGCTCTTCAAAATTGGTGTTTTTTATCTTTCCTGTTGGTGTTTTTCAGATAGCATGTGTAGATGCCTATGTTCGACGATTGTTCTATCTTAAATTTTCATTCAGGGTCCACAATTGAACGAACGAAATGCGGTCTAAATGATCTACCGAAAATTAACGGTTTTTGAAACAGACTATAACTTGTTCAAAACTGACCTAAATTTCATAGTACAACATTATGGTTGAATGATGGACCTTACTTCGGTGATTTGTAAACAGCGTTTCGAAATCGTTCAACATTTGTGAAATTATCGCCCATTATTATAACACAACCAGAAAGTCAGATTAGGGCCGAAAAAACGTAAAGATCATAGTTCTTATATAATTGTCAAAAGTTCAATTTGAATCACTGAATTAAACTAAATTTGCTGTTTTATGCGTCCTGTAACATACAAACTCCAAATGTAGTGTACACATTGACCACGAGCCTTTCAGTCATTGTTTTATCATTCCCACCCCTAACGTTGCATTGAAAATAGCATGTTTCATGAAATAGACTATAGCTAATTAAAACGTGAATATAAACAATGAATTTTGTAATAATCTATGATTTTATGCAGAATTTATGCGCTTAAAGTAAAATTTGCCGAATTCAAATGCCAAAAGAAACATGTATAGAAATATTAAATGGATGCAGAATTAAGCAAATTGCATACCTTTAGTACTGTTGATTCAATTTAAAAACTTGTATGTAGTTGGGCATATACATCGATGTTCCTTTATGCTTTAAGTGCCGTTTTTTAAAGGCCACCCCTAGAAAAAAAGGCGCGTTTTTGCAAGTAGATTTTTTCTCCTCAGTTTGTGCTGCTCTTCAAAATTGGTGTTTTTTATCTTTCCTGTTGGTGTTTTTCACATAGCATGTGTAGATGCCTATGTTCGACGATTGTTCTATCTTAAATTTTCATTCAGGGTCCACAATTGAACGAACGAAATGCGGTCTAAATGATCTACCGAAAATTAACGGTTTTTGAAACAGACTATAACTTGTTCAAAACTGACCTAAATTTCATAGTACAACATTATGGTTGAATGATGGACCTTACTTCGGTGATTTGTAAACAGCGTTTCGAAATCGTTCAACATTTGTGAAATTATCGCCCATTATTATAACACAACCAGAAAGTCAGATTAGGGCCGAAAAAACGTAAAGATCATAGTTCTTTTATAATTGTCAAAAGTTCAATTTGAATCACTGAATTAGACTAAATTTGCTGTTTTATGCGTCCTGTAACATACAAACTCCAAATGTAGTGTACACATTGACCACGAGCCTTTCAGTCATTGTTTTATCATTCCCACCCCTAACGTTGCATTGAAAATAGCATGTTTCATGAAATAGACTATAGCTAATTAAAACGTGAATATAAACAATGAATTTTGTAATAATCTATGATTTTATGCAGAATTTATGCGCTTAAAGTAAAATTTGCCGAATTCAAATGCCAAAAGAAACATGTATAGAATACAATGGACCAATGGCCTTTCTATGTTATTTTCCATATGGGGTACCCCTTTTCGATTATTATTTCGTTGAAAGACAAAGTTAATTTAATGTTAAATTAAGAGAGATTATTTATATTAAAGAATAGGGGGTTTATTTGGTGTTATTAAAAATATAGGTTCGCATTGCTTTTCTGGCTGAAAAATGAAGGTCAAAAAGGGGGAGTCTCATTTTTTTCAAATTTCCTCGAGGTGCCCGCACGTATTCCAAATTTGATTTCTTCCTCCTAAATGTGTATAAAACTCCTTTTTTGTGTATTTTCATACCAAAGATTGCATTTCTTTCCAAAATATATTTACTTTAACAATCATTATTGACCAATCGCGTTTAACCTGACAGTTTTTTCACGCTTTACTTTGTGCTCATAAAATGGCCGCGCCCATACCGTTATGCAATAGTACATTGATACCTATAGAAATATTAAATGGATGCAGAATTAAGCAAATTGCATACTTTTAGTACTGTTGATTCAATTTAAAAACTTGTATATAGTTGGGCATATACATCGATGTTCCTTTATGCTTTAAGTGCCGTTTTTTAAAGGCCACCCCTAGAAAAAAAGGCGCGTTTTTGCAAGTAGATTTTTTCTCCTCAGTTTGTGCTGCTCTTCAAAATTGGTGTTTTTTATCTTTCCTGTTGGTGTTTTTCACATAGCATGTGTAGATGCCTATGTTCGACGATTGTTCTATCTTAAATTTTCATTCAGGGTCCACAATTGAACGAACGAAATGCGGTCTAAATGATCTACCGAAAATTAACGGTTTTTGAAACAGACTATAACTTGTTCAAAACTGACCTAAATTTCATAGTACAACATTATGGTTGAATGATGGACCTTACTTCGGTGATTTGTAAACAGCGTTTCGAAATCGTTCAACATTTGTGAAATTATCGCCCATTATTATAACACAACCAGAAAGTCAGATTAGGGCCGAAAAAACGTAAAGATCATAGTTCTTTTATAATTGTCAAAAGTTCAATTTGAATCACTGAATTAGACTAAATTTGCTGTTTTATGCGTCCTGTAACATACAAACTCCAAATGTAGTGTACACATTGACCACGAGCCTTTCAGTCATTGTTTTATCATTCCCACCCCTAACGTTGCATTGAAAATAGCATGTTTCATGAAATAGACTATAGCTAATTAAAACGTGAATATAAACAATGAATTTTGTAATAATCTATGATTTTATGCAGAATTTATGCGCTTAAAGTAAAATTTGCCGAATTCAAATGCCAAAAGAAACATGTATAGAATACAATGGACCAATGGCCTTTCTATGTTATTTTCCATATGGGGTACCCCTTTTCGATTATTATTTCGTTGAAAGACAAAGTTAATTTAATGTTAAATTAAGAGAGATTATTTATGTTAAAGAATAGGGGGTTTATTTGGTGTTATTAAAAATATAGGTTCGCATTGCTTTTCTGGCTGAAAAATGAAGGTCAAAAAGGGGGAGTCTCATTTTTTTCAAATTTCCTCGAGGTGCCCGCACGTATTCCAAATTTGATTTCTTCCTCCTAAATGTGTATAAAACTCCTTTTTTGTGTATTTTCATACCAAAGATTGCATTTCTTTCCAAAATATATTTACTTTAACAATCATTATTGACCAATCGCGTTTAACCTGACAGTTTTTTCACGCTTTACTTTGTGCTCATAAAATGGCCGCGCCCATACCGTTATGCAATAGTACATTGATACCTATAGAAATATTAAATGGATGCAGAATTAAGCAAATTGCATACCTTTAGTACTGTTGATTCAATTTAAAAACTTGTATGTAGTTGGGCATATACATCGATGTTCCTTTATGCTTTAAGTGCCGTTTTTTAAAGGCCACCCCTAGAAAAAAAGGCGCGTTTTTGCAAGTAGATTTTTTCTCCTCAGTTTGTGCTGCTCTTCAAAATTGGTGTTTTTTATCTTTCCTGTTGGTGTTTTTCACATAGCATGTGTAGATGCCTATGTTCGACGATTGTTCTATCTTAAATTTTCATTCAGGGTCCACAATTGAACGAACGAAATGCGGTCTAAATGATCTACCGAAAATTAACGGTTTTTGAAACAGACTATAACTTGTTCAAAACTGATCTAAATTTCATAGTACAACATTATGGTTGAATGATGGACCTTACTTCGGTGATTTGTAAACAGCGTTTCGAAATCGTTCAACATTTGTGAAATTATCGCCCATTATTATAACACAACCAGAAAGTCAGATTAGGGCCGAAAAAACGTAAAGATCATAGTTCTTTTATAATTGTCAAAAGTTCAATTTGAATCACTGAATTAGACTAAATTTGCTGTTTTATGCGTCCTGTAACATACAAACTCCAAATGTAGTGTACACATTGACCACGAGCCTTTCAGTCATTGTTTTATCATTCCCACCCCTAACGTTGCATTGAAAATAGCATGTTTCATGAAATAGACTATAGCTAATTAAAACGTGAATATAAACAATGAATTTTGTAATAATCTATGATTTTATGCAGAATTTATGCGCTTAAAGTAAAATTTGCCGAATTCAAATGCCAAAAGAAACATGTATAGAATACAATGGACCAATGGCCTTTCTATGTTATTTTCCATATGGGGTACCCCTTTTCGATTATTATTTCGTTGAAAGACAAAGTTAATTTAATGTTAAATTAAGAGAGATTATTTATGTTAAAGAATAGGGGGTTTATTTGGTGTTATTAAAAATATAGGTTCGCAGTGCTTATCTGGCTGAAAAATGAAGGTCATAAAGGGGGAGTCTCATTTTTTTCAAATTTCCTCGAGGTGCCCGCACGTATTCCAAATTTGATTTCTTCCTCCTAAATGTGTATAAAACTCCTTTTTTGTGTATTTTCATACCAAAGATTGCATTTCTTTCCAAAATATATTTACTTTAACAATCATTATTGACCAATCGCGTTTAACCTGACAGTTTTTTCACGCTTTACTTTGTGCTCATAAAATGGCCGCGCCCATACCGTTATGCAATAGTACATTGATACCTATAGAAATATTAAATGGATGCAGAATTAAGCAAATTGCATACCTTTAGTACTGTTGATTCAATTTAAAAACTTGTATGTAGTTGGGCATATACATCGATGTTCCTTTATGCTTTAAGTGCCGTTTTTTAAAGGCCACCCCTAGAAAAAAAGGCGCGTTTTTGCAAGTAGATTTTTTCTCCTCAGTTTGTGCTGCTCTTCAAAATTGGTGTTTTTTATCTTTCCTGTTGGTGTTTTTCACATAGCATGTGTAGATGCCTATGTTCGACGATTGTTCTATCTTAAATTTTCATTCAGGGTCCACAATTGAACGAACGAAATGCGGTCTAAATGATCTACCGAAAATTAACGGTTTTTGAAACAGACTATAACTTGTTCAAAACTGACCTAAATTTCATAGTACAACATTATGGTTGAATGATGGACCTTACTTCGGTGATTTGTAAACAGCGTTTCGAAATCGTTCAACATTTGTGAAATTATCGCCCATTATTATAACACAACCAGAAAGTCAGATTAGGGCCGAAAAAACGTAAAGATCATAGTTCTTTTATAATTGTCAAAAGTTCAATTTGAATCACTGAATTAGACTAAATTTGCTGTTTTATGCGTCCTGTAACATACAAACTCCAAATGTAGTGTACACATTGACCACGAGCCTTTCAGTCATTGTTTTATCATTCCCACCCCTAACGTTGCATTGAAAATAGCATGTTTCATGAAATAGACTATAGCTAATTAAAACGTGAATATAAACAATGAATTTTGTAATAATCTATGATTTTATGCAGAATTTATGCGCTTAAAGTAAAATTTGCCGAATTCAAATGCCAAAAGAAACATGTATAGAATACAATGGACCAATGGCCTTTCTATGTTATTTTCCATATGGGGTACCCCTTTTCGATTATTATTTCGTTGAAAGACAAAGTTAATTTAATGTTAAATTAAGAGAGATTATTTATGTTAAAGAATAGGGGGTTTATTTGGTGTTATTAAAAATATAGGTTCGCAGTGCTTATCTGGCTGAAAAATGAAGGTCAAAAAGGGGGAGTCTCATTTTTTTCAAATTTCCTCGAGGTGCCCGCACGTATTCCAAATTTGATTTCTTCCTCCTAAATGTGTATAAAACTCCTTTTTTGTGTATTTTCATACCAAAGATTGCATTTCTTTCCAAAATATATTTACTTTAACAATCATTATTGACCAATCGCGTTTAACCTGACAGTTTTTTCACGCTTTACTTTGTGCTCATAAAATGGCCGCGCCCATACCGTTATGCAATAGTACATTGATACCTATAGAAATATTAAATGGATGCAGAATTAAGCAAATTGCATACCTTTAGTACTGTTGATTCAATTTAAAAACTTGTATGTAGTTGGGCATATACATCGATGTTCCTTTATGCTTTAAGTGCCGTTTTTTAAAGGCCACCCCTAGAAAAAAAGGCGCGTTTTTGCAAGTAGATTTTTTCTCCTCAGTTTGTGCTGCTCTTCAAAATTGGTGTTTTTTATCTTTCCTGTTGGTGTTTTTCACATAGCATGTGTAGATGCCTATGTTCGACGATTGTTCTATCTTAAATTTTCATTCAGGGTCCACAATTGAACGAACGAAATGCGGTCTAAATGATCTACCGAAAATTAACGGTTTTTGAAACAGACTATAACTTGTTCAAAACTGACCTAAATTTCATAGTACAACATTATGGTTGAATGATGGACCTTACTTCGGTGATTTGTAAACAGCGTTTCGAAATCGTTCAACATTTGTGAAATTATCGCCCATTATTATAACACAACCAGAAAGTCAGATTAGGGCCGAAAAAACGTAAAGATCATAGTTCTTTTATAATTGTCAAAAGTTCAATTTGAATCACTGAATTAGACTAAATTTGCTGTTTTATGCGTCCTGTAACATACAAACTCCAAATGTAGTGTACACATTGACCACGAGCCTTTCAGTCATTGTTTTATCATTCCCACCCCTAACGTTGCATTGAAAATAGCATGTTTCATGAAATAGACTATAGCTAATTAAAACGTGAATATAAACAATGAATTTTGTAATAATCTATGATTTTATGCAGAATTTATGCGCTTAAAGTAAAATTTGCCGAATTCAAATGCCAAAAGAAACATGTATAGAAATATTAAATGGATGCAGAATTAAGCAAATTGCATACCTTTAGTACTGTTGATTCAATTTAAAAACTTGTATGTAGTTGGGCATATACATCGATGTTCCTTTATGCTTTAAGTGCCGTTTTTTAAAGGCCACCCCTAGAAAAAAAGGCGCGTTTTTGCAAGTAGATTTTTTCTCCTCAGTTTGTGCTGCTCTTCAAAATTGGTGTTTTTTATCTTTCCTGTTGGTGTTTTTCACATAGCATGTGTAGATGCCTATGTTCGACGATTGTTCTATCTTAAATTTTCATTCAGGGTCCACAATTGAACGAACGAAATGCGGTCTAAATGATCTACCGAAAATTAACGGTTTTTGAAACAGACTATAACTTGTTCAAAACTGACCTAAATTTCATAGTACAACATTATGGTTGAATGATGGACCTTACTTCGGTGATTTGTAAACAGCGTTTCGAAATCGTTCAACATTTGTGAAATTATCGCCCATTATTATAACACAACCAGAAAGTCAGATTAGGGCCGAAAAAACGTAAAGATCATAGTTCTTTTATAATTGTCAAAAGTTCAATTTGAATCACTGAATTAGACTAAATTTGCTGTTTTATGCGTCCTGTAACATACAAACTCCAAATGTAGTGTACACATTGACCACGAGCCTTTCAGTCATTGTTTTATCATTCCCACCCCTAACGTTGCATTGAAAATAGCATGTTTCATGAAATAGACTATAGCTAATTAAAACGTGAATATAAACAATGAATTTTGTAATAATCTATGATTTTATGCAGAATTTATGCGCTTAAAGTAAAATTTGCCGAATTCAAATGCCAAAAGAAACATGTATAGAACTATTAAATGGATGCAGAATTAAGCAAATTGCATACCTTTAGTACTGTTGATTCAATTTAAAAACTTGTATGTAGTTGGGCATATACATCGATGTTCCTTTATGCTTTAAGTGCCGTTTTTTAAAGGCCACCCCTAGAAAAAAAGGCGCGTTTTTGCAAGTAGATTTTTTCTCCTCAGTTTGTGCTGCTCTTCAAAATTGGTGTTTTTTATCTTTCCTGTTGGTGTTTTTCACATAGCATGTGTAGATGCCTATGTTCGACGATTGTTCTATCTTAAATTTTCATTCAGGGTCCACAATTGAACGAACGAAATGCGGTCTAAATGATCTACCGAAAATTAACGGTTTTTGAAACAGACTATAACTTGTTCAAAACTGACCTAAATTTCATAGTACAACATTATGGTTGAATGATGGACCTTACTTCGGTGATTTGTAAACAGCGTTTCGAAATCGTTCAACATTTGTGAAATTATCGCCCATTATTATAACACAACCAGAAAGTCAGATTAGGGCCGAAAAAACGTAAAGATCATAGTTCTTTTATAATTGTCAAAAGTTCAATTTGAATCACTGAATTAGACTAAATTTGCTGTTTTATGCGTCCTGTAACATACAAACTCCAAATGTAGTGTACACATTGACCACGAGCCTTTCAGTCATTGTTTTATCATTCCCACCCCTAACGTTGCATTGAAAATAGCATGTTTCATGAAATAGACTATAGCTAATTAAAACGTGAATATAAACAATGAATTTTGTAATAATCTATGATTTTATGCAGAATTTATGCGCTTAAAGTAAAATTTGCCGAATTCAAATGCCAAAAGAAACATGTATAGAATACAATGGACCAATGGCCTTTCTATGTTATTTTCCATATGGGGTACCCCTTTTCGATTATTATTTCGTTGAAAGACAAAGTTAATTTAATGTTAAATTAAGAGAGATTATTTATGTTAAAGAATAGGGGGTTTATTTGGTGTTATTAAAAATATAGGTTCGCATTGCTTTTCTGGCTGAAAAATGAAGGTCAAAAAGGGGGAGTCTCATTTTTTTCAAATTTCCTCGAGGTGCCCGCACGTATTCCAAATTTGATTTCTTCCTCCTAAATGTGTATAAAACTCCTTTTTTGTGTATTTTCATACCAAAGATTGCATTTCTTTCCAAAATATATTTACTTTAACAATCATTATTGACCAATCGCGTTTAACCTGACAGTTTTTTCACGCTTTACTTTGTGCTCATAAAATGGCCGCGCCCATACCGTTATGCAATAGTACATTGATACCTATAGAAATATTAAATGGATGCAGAATTAAGCAAATTGCATACCTTTAGTACTGTTGATTCAATTTAAAAATTTGTATGTAGTTGGGCATATACATCGATGTTCCTTTATGCTTTAAGTGCCGTTTTTTAAAGGCCACCCCTAGAAAAAAAGGCGCGTTTTTGCAAGTAGATTTTTTCTCCTCAGTTTGTGCTGCTCTTCAAAATTGGTGTTTTTTATCTTTCCTGTTGGTGTTTTTCACATAGCATGTGTAGATGCCTATGTTCGACGATTGTTCTATCTTAAATTTTCATTCAGGGTCCACAATTGAACGAACGAAATGCGGTCTAAATGATCTACCGAAAATTAACGGTTTTTGAAACAGACTATAACTTGTTCAAAACTGACCTAAATTTCATAGTACAACATTATGGTTGAATGATGGACCTTACTTCGGTGATTTGTAAACAGCGTTTCGAAATCGTTCAACATTTGTGAAATTATCGCCCATTATTATAACACAACCAGAAAGTCAGATTAGGGCCGAAAAAACGTAAAGATCATAGTTCTTTTATAATTGTCAAAAGTTCAATTTGAATCACTGAATTAGACTAAATTTGCTGTTTTATGCGTCCTGTAACATACAAACTCCAAATGTAGTGTACACATTGACCACGAGCCTTTCAGTCATTGTTTTATCATTCCCACCCCTAACGTTGCATTGAAAATAGCATGTTTCATGAAATAGACTATAGCTAATTAAAACGTGAATATAAACAATGAATTTTGTAATAATCTATGATTTTATGCAGAATTTATGCGCTTAAAGTAAAATTTGCCGAATTCAAATGCCAAAAGAAACATGTATAGAATACAATGAACCAATGGCCTTTCTATGTTATTTTCCATATGGGGTACCCCTTTTCGATTATTATTTCGTTGAAAGACAAAGTTAATTTAATGTTAAATTAAGAGAGATTATTTATGTTAAAGAATAGGGGGTTTATTTGGTGTTATTAAAAATATAGGTTCGCATTGCTTTTCTGGCTGAAAAATGAAGGTCAAAAAGGGGGAGTCTCATTTTTTTCAAATTTCCTCGAGGTGCCCGCACGTATTCCAAATTTGATTTCTTCCTCCTAAATGTGTATAAAACTCCTTTTTTGTGTATTTTCATACCAAAGATTGCATTTCTTTCCAAAATATATTTACTTTAACAATCATTATTGACCAATCGCGTTTAACCTGACAGTTTTTTCACGCTTTACTTTGTGCTCATAAAATGGCCGCGCCCATACCGTTATGCAATAGTACATCGATACCTATAGAAATATTAAATGGATGCAGAATTAAGCAAATTGCATACCTTTAGTACTGTTGATTCAATTTAAAAACTTGTATGTAGTTGGGCATATACATCGATGTTCCTTTATGCTTTAAGTGCCGTTTTTTAAAGGCCACCCCTAGAAAAAAAGGCGCGTTTTTGCAAGTAGATTTTTTCTCCTCAGTTTGTGCTGCTCTTCAAAATTGGTGTTTTTTATCTTTCCTGTTGGTGTTTTTCACATAGCATGTGTAGATGCCTATGTTCGACGATTGTTCTATCTTAAATTTTCATTCAGGGTCCACAATTGAACGAACGAAATGCGGTCTAAATGATCTACCGAAAATTAACGGTTTTTGAAACAGACTATAACTTGTTCAAAACTGACCTAAATTTCATAGTACAACATTATGGTTGAATGATGGACCTTACTTCGGTGATTTGTAAACAGCGTTTCGAAATCGTTCAACATTTGTGAAATTATCGCCCATTATTATAACACAACCAGAAAGTCAGATTAGGGCCGAAAAAACGTAAAGATCATAGTTCTTTTATAATTGTCAAAAGTTCAATTTGAATCACTGAATTAGACTAAATTTGCTGTTTTATGCGTCCTGTAACATACAAACTCCAAATGTAGTGTACACATTGACCACGAGCCTTTCAGTCATTGTTTTATCATTCCCACCCCTAACGTTGCATTGAAAATAGCATGTTTCATGAAATAGACTATAGCTAATTAAAACGTGAATATAAACAATGAATTTTGTAATAATCTATGATTTTATGCAGAATTTATGCGCTTAAAGTAAAATTTGCCGAATTCAAATGCCAAAAGAAACATGTATAGAATACAATGGACCAATGGCCTTTCTATGTTATTTTCCATATGGGGTACCCCTTTTCGATTATTATTTCGTTGAAAGACAAAGTTAATTTAATGTTAAATTAAGAGAGATTATTTATGTTAAAGAATAGGGGGTTTATTTGGTGTTATTAAAAATATAGGTTCGCATTGCTTTTCTGGCTGAAAAATGAAGGTCAAAAAGGGGGAGTCTCATTTTTTTCAAATTTCCTCGAGGTGCCCGCACGTATTCCAAATTTGATTTCTTCCTCCTAAATGTGTATAAAACTCCTTTTTTGTGTATTTTCATACCAAAGATTGCATTTCTTTCCAAAATATATTTACTTTAACAATCATTATTGACCAATCGCGTTTAACCTGACAGTTTTTTCACGCTTTACTTTGTGCTCATAAAATGGCCGCGCCCATACCGTTATGCAATAGTACATTGATACCTATAGAAATATTAAATGGATGCAGAATTAAGCAAATTGCATACCTTTAGTACTGTTGATTCAATTTAAAAACTTGTATGTAGTTGGGCATATACATCGATGTTCCTTTATGCTTTAAGTGCCGTTTTTTAAAGGCCACCCCTAGAAAAAAAGGCGCGTTTTTGCAAGTAGATTTTTTCTCCTCAGTTTGTGCTGCTCTTCAAAATTGGTGTTTTTTATCTTTCCTGTTGGTGTTTTTCACATAGCATGTGTAGATGCCTATGTTCGACGATTGTTCTATCTTAAATTTTCATTCAGGGTCCACAATTGAACGAACGAAATGCGGTCTAAATGATCTACCGAAAATTAACGGTTTTTGAAACAGACTATAACTTGTTCAAAACTGACCTAAATTTCATAGTACAACATTATGGTTGAATGATGGACCTTACTTCGGTGATTTGTAAACAGCGTTTCGAAATCGTTCAACATTTGTGAAATTATCGCCCATTATTATAACACAACCAGAAAGTCAGATTAGGGCCGAAAAAACGTAAAGATCATAGTTCTTTTATAATTGTCAAAAGTTCAATTTGAATCACTGAATTAGACTAAATTTGCTGTTTTATGCGTCCTGTAACATACAAACTCCAAATGTAGTGTACACATTGACCACGAGCCTTTCAGTCATTGTTTTATCATTCCCACCCCTAACGTTGCATTGAAAATAGCATGTTTCATGAAATAGACTATAGCTAATTAAAACGTGAATATAAACAATGAATTTTGTAATAATCTATGATTTTATGCAGAATTTATGCGCTTAAAGTAAAATTTGCCGAATTCAAATGCCAAAAGAAACATGTATAGAAATATTAAATGGATGCAGAATTAAGCAAATTGCATACCTTTAGTACTGTTGATTCAATTTAAAAACTTGTATGTAGTTGGGCATATACATCGATGTTCCTTTATGCTTTAAGTGCCGTTTTTTAAAGGCCACCCCTAGAAAAAAAGGCGCGTTTTTGCAAGTAGATTTTTTCTCCTCAGTTTGTGCTGCTCTTCAAAATTGGTGTTTTTTATCTTTCCTGTTGGTGTTTTTCACATAGCATGTGTAGATGCCTATGTTCGACGATTGTTCTATCTTAAATTTTCATTCAGGGTCCACAATTGAACGAACGAAATGCGGTCTAAATGATCTACCGAAAATTAACGGTTTTTGAAACAGACTATAACTTGTTCAAAACTGACCTAAATTTCATAGTACAACATTATGGTTGAATGATGGACCTTACTTCGGTGATTTGTAAACAGCGTTTCGAAATCGTTCAACATTTGTGAAATTATCGCCCATTATTATAACACAACCAGAAAGTCAGATTAGGGCCGAAAAAACGTAAAGATCATAGTTCTTTTATAATTGTCAAAAGTTCAATTTGAATCACTGAATTAGACTAAATTTGCTGTTTTATGCGTCCTGTAACATACAAACTCCAAATGTAGTGTACACATTGACCACGAGCCTTTCAGTCATTGTTTTATCATTCCCACCCCTAACGTTGCATTGAAAATAGCATGTTTCATGAAATAGACTATAGCTAATTAAAACGTGAATATAAACAATGAATTTTGTAATAATCTATGATTTTATGCAGAATTTATGCGCTTAAAGTAAAATTTGCCGAATTCAAATGCCAAAAGAAACATGTATAGAATACAATGGACCAATGGCCTTTCTATGTTATTTTCCATATGGGGTACCCCTTTTCGATTATTATTTCGTTGAAAGACAAAGTTAATTTAATGTTAAATTAAGAGAGATTATTTATGTTAAAGAATAGGGGGTTTATTTGGTGTTATTAAAAATATAGGTTCGCATTGCTTTTCTGGCTGAAAAATGAAGGTCAAAAAGGGGGAGTCTCATTTTTTTCAAATTTCCTCGAGGTGCCCGCACGTATTCCAAATTTGATTTCTTCCTCCTAAATGTGTATAAAACTCCTTTTTTGTGTATTTTCATACCAAAGATTGCATTTCTTTCCAAAATATATTTACTTTAACAATCATTATTGACCAATCGCGTTTAACCTGACAGTTTTTTCACGCTTTACTTTGTGCTCATAAAATGGCCGCGCCCATACCGTTATGCAATAGTACATTGATACCTATAGAAATATTAAATGGATGCAGAATTAAGCAAATTGCATACCTTTAGTACTGTTGATTCAATTTAAAAACTTGTATGTAGTTGGGCATATACATCGATGTTCCTTTATGCTTTAAGTGCCGTTTTTTAAAGGCCACCCCTAGAAAAAAAGGCGCGTTTTTGCAAGTAGATTTTTTCTCCTCAGTTTGTGCTGCTCTTCAAAATTGGTGTTTTTTATCTTTCCTGTTGGTGTTTTTCACATAGCATGTGTAGATGCCTATGTTCGACGATTGTTCTATCTTAAATTTTCATTCAGGGTCCACAATTGAACGAACGAAATGCGGTCTAAATGATCTACCGAAAATTAACGGTTTTTGAAACAGACTATAACTTGTTCAAAACTGACCTAAATTTCATAGTACAACATTATGGTTGAATGATGGACCTTACTTCGGTGATTTGTAAACAGCGTTTCGAAATCGTTCAACATTTGTGAAATTATCGCCCATTATTATAACACAACCAGAAAGTCAGATTAGGGCCGAAAAAACGTAAAGATCATAGTTCTTTTATAATTGTCAAAAGTTCAATTTGAATCACTGAATTAGACTAAATTTGCTGTTTTATGCGTCCTGTAACATACAAACTCCAAATGTAGTGTACACATTGACCACGAGCCTTTCAGTCATTGTTTTATCATTCCCACCCCTAACGTTGCATTGAAAATAGCATGTTTCATGAAATAGACTATAGCTAATTAAAACGTGAATATAAACAATGAATTTTGTAATAATCTATGATTTTATGCAGAATTTATGCGCTTAAAGTAAAATTTGCCGAATTCAAATGCCAAAAGAAACATGTATAGAAATATTAAATGGATGCAGAATTAAGCAAATTGCATACCTTTAGTACTGTTGATTCAATTTAAAAACTTGTATGTAGTTGGGCATATACATCGATGTTCCTTTATGCTTTAAGTGCCGTTTTTTAAAGGCCACCCCTAGAAAAAAAGGCGCGTTTTTGCAAGTAGATTTTTTCTCCTCAGTTTGTGCTGCTCTTCAAAATTGGTGTTTTTTATCTTTCCTGTTGGTGTTTTTCACATAGCATGTGTAGATGCCTATGTTCGACGATTGTTCTATCTTAAATTTTCATTCAGGGTCCACAATTGAACGAACGAAATGCGGTCTAAATGATCTACCGAAAATTAACGGTTTTTGAAACAGACTATAACTTGTTCAAAACTGACCTAAATTTCATAGTACAACATTATGGTTGAATGATGGACCTTACTTCGGTGATTTGTAAACAGCGTTTCGAAATCGTTCAACATTTGTGAAATTATCGCCCATTATTATAACACAACCAGAAAGTCAGATTAGGGCCGAAAAAACGTAAAGATCATAGTTCTTTTATAATTGTCAAAAGTTCAATTTGAATCACTGAATTAGACTAAATTTGCTGTTTTATGCGTCCTGTAACATACAAACTCCAAATGTAGTGTACACATTGACCACGAGCCTTTCAGTCATTGTTTTATCATTCCCACCCCTAACGTTGCATTGAAAATAGCATGTTTCATGAAATAGACTATAGCTAATTAAAACGTGAATATAAACAATGAATTTTGTAATAATCTATGATTTTATGCAGAATTTATGCGCTTAAAGTAAAATTTGCCGAATTCAAATGCCAAAAGAAACATGTATAGAATACAATGGACCAATGGCCTTTCTATGTTATTTTCCATATGGGGTACCCCTTTTCGATTATTATTTCGTTGAAAGACAAAGTTAATTTAATGTTAAATTAAGAGAGATTATTTATGTTAAAGAATAGGGGGTTTATTTGGTGTTATTAAAAATATAGGTTCGCATTGCTTTTCTGGCTGAAAAATGAAGGTCAAAAAGGGGGAGTCTCATTTTTTTCAAATTTCCTCGAGGTGCCCGCACGTATTCCAAATTTGATTTCTTCCTCCTAAATGTGTATAAAACTCCTTTTTTGTGTATTTTCATACCAAAGATTGCATTTCTTTCCAAAATATATTTACTTTAACAATCATTATTGACCAATCGCGTTTAACCTGACAGTTTTTTCACGCTTTACTTTGTGCTCATAAAATGGCCGCGCCCATACCGTTATGCAATAGTACATTGATACCTATAGAAATATTAAATGGATGCAGAATTAAGCAAATTGCATACCTTTAGTACTGTTGATTCAATTTAAAAACTTGTATGTAGTTGGGCATATACATCGATGTTCCTTTATGCTTTAAGTGCCGTTTTTTAAAGGCCACCCCTAGAAAAAAAGGCGCGTTTTTGCAAGTAGATTTTTTCTCCTCAGTTTGTGCTGCTCTTCAAAATTGGTGTTTTTTATCTTTCCTGTTGGTGTTTTTCACATAGCATGTGTAGATGCCTATGTTCGACGATTGTTCTATCTTAAATTTTCATTCAGGGTCCACAATTGAACGAACGAAATGCGGTCTAAATGATCTACCGAAAATTAACGGTTTTTGAAACAGACTATAACTTGTTCAAAACTGACCTAAATTTCATAGTACAACATTATGGTTGAATGATGGACCTTACTTCGGTGATTTGTAAACAGCGTTTCGAAATCGTTCAACATTTGTGAAATTATCGCCCATTATTATAACACAACCAGAAAGTCAGATTAGGGCCGAAAAAACGTAAAGATCATAGTTCTTTTATAATTGTCAAAAGTTCAATTTGAATCACTGAATTAGACTAAATTTGCTGTTTTATGCGTCCTGTGACATACAAACTCCAAATGTAGTGTACACATTGACCACGAGCCTTTCAGTCATTGTTTTATCATTCCCACCCCTAACGTTGCATTGAAAATAGCATGTTTCATGAAATAGACTATAGCTAATTAAAACGTGAATATAAACAATGAATTTTGTAATAATCTATGATTTTATGCAGAATTTATGCGCTTAAAGTAAAATTTGCCGAATTCAAATGCCAAAAGAAACATGTATAGAATACAATGGACCAATGGCCTTTCTATGTTATTTTCCATATGGGGTACCCCTTTTCGATTATTATTTCGTTGAAAGACAAAGTTAATTTAATGTTAAATTAAGAGAGATTATTTATGTTAAAGAATAGGGGGTTTATTTGGTGTTATTAAAAATATAGGTTCGCATTGCTTTTCTGGCTGAAAAATGAAGGTCAAAAAGGGGGAGTCTCATTTTTTTCAAATTTCCTCGAGGTGCCCGCACGTATTCCAAATTTGATTTCTTCCTCCTAAATGTGTATAAAACTCCTTTTTTGTGTATTTTCATACCAAAGATTGCATTTCTTTCCAAAATATATTTACTTTAACAATCATTATTGACCAATCGCGTTTAACCTGACAGTTTTTTCACGCTTTACTTTGTGCTCATAAAATGGCCGCGCCCATACCGTTATGCAATAGTACATTGATACCTATAGAAATATTAAATGGATGCAGAATTAAGCAAATTGCATACCTTTAGTACTGTTGATTCAATTTAAAAACTTGTATGTAGTTGGGCATATACATCGATGTTCCTTTATGCTTTAAGTGCCGTTTTTTAAAGGCCACCCCTAGAAAAAAAGGCGCGTTTTTGCAAGTAGATTTTTTCTCCTCAGTTTGTGCTGCTCTTCAAAATTGGTGTTTTTTATCTTTCCTGTTGGTGTTTTTCACATAGCATGTGTAGATGCCTATGTTCGACGATTGTTCTATCTTAAATTTTCATTCAGGGTCCACAATTGAACGAACGAAATGCGGTCTAAATGATCTACCGAAAATTAACGGTTTTTGAAACAGACTATAACTTGTTCAAAACTGACCTAAATTTCATAGTACAACATTATGGTTGAATGATGGACCTTACTTCGGTGATTTGTAAACAGCGTTTCGAAATCGTTCAACATTTGTGAAATTATCGCCCATTATTATAACACAACCAGAAAGTCAGATTAGGGCCGAAAAAACGTAAAGATCATAGTTCTTTTATAATTGTCAAAAGTTCAATTTGAATCACTGAATTAGACTAAATTTGCTGTTTTATGCGTCCTGTAACATACAAACTCCAAATGTAGTGTACACATTGACCACGAGCCTTTCAGTCATTGTTTTATCATTCCCACCCCTAACGTTGCATTGAAAATAGCATGTTTCATGAAATAGACTATAGCTAATTAAAACGTGAATATAAACAATGAATTTTGTAATAATCTATGATTTTATGCAGAATTTATGCGCTTAAAGTAAAATTTGCCGAATTCAAATGCCAAAAGAAACATGTATAGAATACAATGGACCAATGGCCTTTCTATGTTATTTTCCATATGGGGTACCCCTTTTCGATTATTATTTCGTTGAAAGACAAAGTTAATTTAATGTTAAATTAAGAGAGATTATTTATGTTAAAGAATAGGGGGTTTATTTGGTGTTATTAAAAATATAGGTTCGCATTGCTTTTCTGGCTGAAAAATGAAGGTCAAAAAGGGGGAGTCTCATTTTTTTCAAATTTCCTCGAGGTGCCCGCACGTATTCCAAATTTGATTTCTTCCTCCTAAATGTGTATAAAACTCCTTTTTTGTGTATTTTCATACCAAAGATTGCATTTCTTTCCAAAATATATTTACTTTAACAATCATTATTGACCAATCGCGTTTAACCTGACAGTTTTTTCACGCTTTACTTTGTGCTCATAAAATGGCCGCGCCCATACCGTTATGCAATAGTACATTGATACCTATAGAAATATTAAATGGATGCAGAATTAAGCAAATTGCATACATTTAGTACTGTTGATTCAATTTAAAAACTTGTATGTAGTTGGGCATATACATCGATGTTCCTTTATGCTTTAAGTGCCGTTTTTTAAAGGCCACCCCTAGAAAAAAAGGCGCGTTTTTGCAAGTAGATTTTTTCTCCTCAGTTTGTGCTGCTCTTCAAAATTGGTGTTTTTTATCTTTCCTGTTGGTCTTTTTCACATAGCATGTGTAGATGCCTATGTTCGACGATTGTTCTATCTTAAATTTTCATTCAGGGTCCACAATTGAACGAACGAAATGCGGTCTAAATGATCTACCGAAAATTAACGGTTTTTGAAACAGTCTATAACTTGTTCAAAACTGACCTAAATTTCATAGTACAACATTATGGTTGAATGATGGACCTTACTTCGGTGATTTGTAAACAGCGTTTCGAAATCGTTCAACATTTGTGAAATTATCGCCCATTATTATAACACAACCAGAAAGTCAGATTAGGGCCGAAAAAACGTAAAGATCATAGTTCTTTTATAATTGTCAAAAGTTCAATTTGAATCACTGAATTAGACTAAATTTGCTGTTTTATGCGTCCTGTAACATACAAACTCCAAATGTAGTGTACACATTGACCACGAGCCTTTCAGTCATTGTTTTATCATTCCCACCCCTAACGTTGCATTGAAAATAGCATGTTTCATGAAATAGACTATAGCTAATTAAAACGTGAATATAAACAATGAATTTTGTAATAATCTATGATTTTATGCAGAATTTATGCGCTTAAAGTAAAATTTGCCGAATTCAAATGCCAAAAGAAACATGTATAGAAATATTAAATGGATGCAGAATTAAGCAAATTGCATACCTTTAGTACTGTTGATTCAATTTAAAAACTTGTATGTAGTTGGGCATATACATCGATGTTCCTTTATGCTTTAAGTGCCGTTTTTTAAAGGCCACCCCTAGAAAAAAAGGCGCGTTTTTGCAAGTAGATTTTTTCTCCTCAGTTTGTGCTGCTCTTCAAAATTGGTGTTTTTTATCTTTCCTGTTGGTGTTTTTCACATAGCATGTGTAGATGCCTATGTTCGACGATTGTTCTATCTTAAATTTTCATTCAGGGTCCACAATTGAACGAACGAAATGCGGTCTAAATGATCTACCGAAAATTAACGGTTTTTGAAACAGACTATAACTTGTTCAAAACTGACCTAAATTTCATAGTACAACATTATGGTTGAATGATGGACCTTACTTCGGTGATTTGTAAACAGCGTTTCGAAATCGTTCAACATTTGTGAAATTATCGCCCATTATTATAACACAACCAGAAAGTCAGATTAGGGCCGAAAAAACGTAAAGATCATAGTTCTTTTATAATTGTCAAAAGTTCAATTTGAATCACTGAATTAGACTAAATTTGCTGTTTTATGCGTCCTGTAACATACAAACTCCAAATGTAGTGTACACATTGACCACGAGCCTTTCAGTCATTGTTTTATCATTCCCACCCCTAACGTTGCATTGAAAATAGCATGTTTCATGAAATAGACTATAGCTAATTAAAACGTGAATATAAACAATGAATTTTGTAATAATCTATGATTTTATGCAGAATTTATGCGCTTAAAGTAAAATTTGCCGAATTCAAATGCCAAAAGAAACATGTATAGAATACAATGGACCAATGGCCTTTCTATGTTATTTTCCATATGGGGTACCCCTTTTCGATTATTATTTCGTTGAAAGACAAAGTTAATTTAATGTTAAATTAAGAGAGATTATTTATGTTAAAGAATAGGGGGTTTATTTGGTGTTATTAAAAATATAGGTTCGCATTGCTTTTCTGGCTGAAAAATGAAGGTCAAAAAGGGGGAGTCTCATTTTTTTCAAATTTCCTCGAGGTGCCCGCACGTATTCCAAATTTGATTTCTTCCTCCTAAATGTGTATAAAACTCCTTTTTGTGTATTTTCATACCAAAGATTGCATTTCTTTCCAAAATATATTTACTTTAACAATCATTATTGACCAATCGCGTTTAACCTGACAGTTTTTTCACGCTTTACTTTGTGCTCATAAAATGGCCGCGCCCATACCGTTATGCAATAGTACATTGATACCTATAGAAATATTAAATGGATGCAGAATTAAGCAAATTGCATACCTTTAGTACTGTTGATTCAATTTAAAAACTTGTATGTAGTTGGGCATATACATCGATGTTCCTTTATGCTTTAAGTGCCGTTTTTTAAAGGCCACCCCTAGAAAAAAAGGCGCGTTTTTGCAAGTAGATTTTTTCTCCTCAGTTTGTGCTGCTCTTCAAAATTGGTGTTTTTTATCTTTCCTGTTGGTGTTTTTCACATAGCATGTGTAGATGCCTATGTTCGACGATTGTTCTATCTTAAATTTTCATTCAGGGTCCACAATTGAACGAACGAAATGCGGTCTAAATGATCTACCGAAAATTAACGGTTTTTGAAACAGACTATAACTTGTTCAAAACTGACCTAAATTTCATAGTACAACATTATGGTTGAATGATGGACCTTACTTCGGTGATTTGTAAACAGCGTTTCGAAATCGTTCAACATTTGTGAAAGTATCGCCCATTATTATAACACAACCAGAAAGTCAGATTAGGGCCGAAAAAACGTAAAGATCATAGTTCTTTTATAATTGTCAAAAGTTCAATTTGAATCACTGAATTAGACTAAATTTGCTGTTTTATGCGTCCTGTAACATACAAACTCCAAATGTAGTGTACACATTGACCACGAGCCTTTCAGTCATTGTTTTATCATTCCCACCCCTAACGTTGCATTGAAAATAGCATGTTTCATGAAATAGACTATAGCTAATTAAAACGTGAATATAAACAATGAATTTTGTAATAATCTATGATTTTATGCAGAATTTATGCGCTTAAAGTAAAATTTGCCGAATTCAAATGCCAAAAGAAACATGTATAGAATACAATGGACCAATGGCCTTTCTATGTTATTTTCCATATGGGGTACCCCTTTTCGATTATTATTTCGTTGAAAGACAAAGTTAATTTAATGTTAAATTAAGAGAGATTATTTATGTTAAAGAATAGGGGGTTTATTTGGTGTTATTAAAAATATAGGTTCGCATTGCTTTTCTGGCTGAAAAATGAAGGTCAAAAAGGGGGAGTCTCATTTTTTTCAAATTTCCTCGAGGTGCCCGCACGTATTCCAAATTTGATTTCTTCCTCCTAAATGTGTATAAAACTCCTTTTTTGTGTATTTTCATACCAAAGATTGCATTTCTTTCCAAAATATATTTACTTTAACAATCATTATTGACCAATCGCGTTTAACCTGACAGTTTTTTCACGCTTTACTTTGTGCTCATAAAATGGCCGCGCCCATACCGTTATGCAATAGTACATTGATACCTATAGAAATATTAAATGGATGCAGAATTAAGCAAATTGCATACCTTTAGTACTGTTGATTCAATTTAAAAACTTGTATGTAGTTGGGCATATACATCGATGTTCCTTTATGCTTTAAGTGCCGTTTTTTAAAGGCCACCCCTAGAAAAAAAGGCGCGTTTTTGCAAGTAGATTTTTTCTCCTCAGTTTGTGCTGCTCTTCAAAATTGGTGTTTTTTATCTTTCCTGTTGGTGTTTTTCACATAGCATGTGTAGATGCCTATGTTCGACGATTGTTCTATCTTAAATTTTCATTCAGGGTCCACAATTGAACGAACGAAATGCGGTCTAAATGATCTACCGAAAATTAACGGTTTTTGAAACAGACTATAACTTGTTCAAAACTGACCTAAATTTCATAGTACAACATTATGGTTGAATGATGGACCTTACTTCGGTGATTTGTAAACAGCGTTTCGAAATCGTTCAACATTTGTGAAATTATCGCCCATTATTATAACACAACCAGAAAGTCAGATTAGGGCCGAAAAAACGTAAAGATCATAGTTCTTTTATAATTGTCAAAAGTTCAATTTGAATCACTGAATTAGACTAAATTTGCTGTTTTATGCGTCCTGTAACATACAAACTACAAATGTAGTGTACACATTGACCACGAGCCTTTCAGTCATTGTTTTATCATTCCCACCCCTAACGTTGCATTGAAAATAGCATGTTTCATGAAATAGACTATAGCTAATTAAAACGTGAATATAAACAATGAATTTTGTAATAATCTATGATTTTATGCAGAATTTATGCGCTTAAAGTAAAATTTGCCGAATTCAAATGCCAAAAGAAACATGTATAGAAATATTAAATGGATGCAGAATTAAGCAAATTGCATACCTTTAGTACTGTTGATTCAATTTAAAAACTTGTATGTAGTTGGGCATATACATCGATGTTCCTTTATGCTTTAAGTGCCGTTTTTTAAAGGCCACCCCTAGAAAAAAAGGCGCGTTTTTGCAAGTAGATTTTTTCTCCTCAGTTTGTGCTGCTCTTCAAAATTGGTGTTTTTTATCTTTCCTGTTGGTGTTTTTCACATAGCATGTGTAGATGCCTATGTTCGACGATTGTTCTATCTTAAATTTTCATTCAGGGTCCACAATTGAACGAACGAAATGCGGTCTAAATGATCTACCGAAAATTAACGGTTTTTGAAACAGACTATAACTTGTTCAAAACTGACCTAAATTTCATAGTACAACATTATGGTTGAATGATGGACCTTACTTCGGTGATTTGTAAACAGCGTTTCGAAATCGTTCAACATTTGTGAAATTATCGCCCATTATTATAACACAACCAGAAAGTCAGATTAGGGCCGAAAAAACGTAAAGATCATAGTTCTTTTATAATTGTCAAAAGTTCAATTTGAATCACTGAATTAGACTAAATTTGCTGTTTTATGCGTCCTGTAACATACAAACTCCAAATGTAGTGTACACATTGACCACGAGCCTTTCAGTCATTGTTTTATCATTCCCACCCCTAACGTTGCATTGAAAATAGCATGTTTCATGAAATAGACTATAGCTAATTAAAACGTGAATATAAACAATGAATTTTGTAATAATCTATGATTTTATGCAGAATTTATGCGCTTAAAGTAAAATTTGCCGAATTCAAATGCCAAAAGAAACATGTATAGAATACAATGGACCAATGGCCTTTCTATGTTATTTTCCATATGGGGTACCCCTTTTCGATTATTATTTCGTTGAAAGACAAAGTTAATTTAATGTTAAATTAAGAGAGATTATTTATGTTAAAGAATAGGGGGTTTATTTGGTGTTATTAAAAATATAGGTTCGCATTGCTTTTCTGGCTGAAAAATGAAGGTCAAAAAGGGGGAGTCTCATTTTTTTCAAATTTCCTCGAGGTGCCCGCACGTATTCCAAATTTGATTTCTTCCTCCTAAATGTGTATAAAACTCCTTTTTTGTGTATTTTCATACCAAAGATTGCATTTCTTTCCAAAATATATTTACTTTAACAATCATTATTGACCAATCGCGTTTAACCTGACAGTTTTTTCACGCTTTACTTTGTGCTCATAAAATGGCCGCGCCCATACCGTTATGCAATAGTACATTGATACCTATAGAAATATTAAATGGATGCAGAATTAAGCAAATTGCATACCTTTAGTACTGTTGATTCAATTTAAAAACTTGTATGTAGTTGGGCATATACATCGATGTTCCTTTATGCTTTAAGTGCCGTTTTTTAAAGGCCACCCCTAGAAAAAAAGGCGCGTTTTTGCAAGTAGATTTTTTCTCCTCAGTTTGTGCTGCTCTTCAAAATTGGTGTTTTTTATCTTTCCTGTTGGTGTTTTTCACATAGCATGTGTAGATGCCTATGTTCGACGATTGTTCTATCTTAAATTTTCATTCAGGGTCCACAATTGAACGAACGAAATGCGGTCTAAATGATCTACCGAAAATTAACGGTTTTTGAAACAGACTATAACTTGTTCAAAACTGACCTAAATTTCATAGTACAACATTATGGTTGAATGATGGACCTTACTTCGGTGATTTGTAAACAGCGTTTCGAAATCGTTCAACATTTGTGAAATTATCGCCCATTATTATAACACAACCAGAAAGTCAGATTAGGGCCGAAAAAACGTAAAGATCATAGTTCTTTTATAATTGTCAAAAGTTCAATTTGAATCACTGAATTAGACTAAATTTGCTGTTTTATGCGTCCTGTAACATACAAACTCCAAATGTAGTGTACACATTGACCACGAGCCTTTCAGTCATTGTTTTATCATTCCCACCCCTAACGTTGCATTGAAAATAGCATGTTTCATGAAATAGACTATAGCTAATTAAAACGTGAATATAAACAATGAATTTTGTAATAATCTATGATTTTATGCAGAATTTATGCGCTTAAAGTAAAATTTGCCGAATTCAAATGCCAAAAGAAACATGTATAGAATACAATGGACCAATGGCCTTTCTATGTTATTTTCCATATGGGGTACCCCTTTTCGATTATTATTTCGTTGAAAGACAAAGTTAATTTAATGTTAAATTAAGAGAGATTATTTATGTTAAAGAATAGGGGGTTTATTTGGTGTTATTAAAAATATAGGTTCGCATTGCTTTTCTGGCTGAAAAATGAAGGTCAAAAGGGGGAGTCTCATTTTTTTCAAATTTCCTCGAGGTGCCCGCACGTATTCCAAATTTGATTTCTTCCTCCTAAATGTGTATAAAACTCCTTTTTTGTGTATTTTCATACCAAAGATTGCATTTCTTTCCAAAATATATTTACTTTAACAATCATTATTGACCAATCGCGTTTAACCTGACAGTTTTTTCACGCTTTACTTTGTGCTCATAAAATGGCCGCGCCCATACCGTTATGCAATAGTACATTGATACCTATAGAAATATTAAATGGATGCAGAATTAAGCAAATTGCATACCTTTAGTACTGTTGATTCAATTTAAAAACTTGTATGTAGTTGGGCATATACATCGATGTTCCTTTATGCTTTAAGTGCCGTTTTTTAAAGGCCTCCCCTAGAAAAAAAGGCGCGTTTTTGCAAGTAGATTTTTTCTCCTCAGTTTGTGCTGCTCTTCAAAATTGGTGTTTTTTATCTTTCCTGTTGGTGTTTTTCACATAGCATGTGTAGATGCCTATGTTCGACGATTGTTCTATCTTAAATTTTCATTCAGGGTCCACAATTGAACGAACGAAATGCGGTCTAAATGATCTACCGAAAATTAACGGTTTTTGAAACAGACTATAACTTGTTCAAAACTGACCTAAATTTCATAGTACAACATTATGGTTGAATGATGGACCTTACTTCGGTGATTTGTAAACAGCGTTTCGAAATCGTTCAACATTTGTGAAATTATCGCCCATTATTATAACACAACCAGAAAGTCAGATTAGGGCCGAAAAAACGTAAAGATCATAGTTCTTTTATAATTGTCAAAAGTTCAATTTGAATCACTGAATTAGACTAAATTTGCTGTTTTATGCGTCCTGTAACATACAAACTCCAAATGTAGTGTACACATTGACCACGAGCCTTTCAGTCATTGTTTTATCATTCCCACCCCTAACGTTGCATTGAAAATAGCATGTTTCATGAAATAGACTATAGCTAATTAAAACGTGAATATAAACAATGAATTTTGTAATAATCTATGATTTTATGCAGAATTTATGCGCTTAAAGTAAAATTTGCCGAATTCAAATGCCAAAAGAAACATGTATAGAATACAATGGACCAATGGCCTTTCTATGTTATTTTCCATATGGGGTACCCCTTTTCGATTATTATTTCGTTGAAAGACAAAGTTAATTTAATGTTAAATTAAGAGAGATTATTTATGTTAAAGAATAGGGGGTTTATTTGGTGTTATTAAAAATATAGGTTCGCATTGCTTTTCTGGCTGAAAAATGAAGGTCAAAAAGGGGGAGTCTCATTTTTTTCAAATTTCCTCGAGGTGCCCGCACGTATTCCAAATTTGATTTCTTCCTCCTAAATGTGTATAAAACTCCTTTTTTGTGTATTTTCATACCAAAGATTGCATTTCTTTCCAAAATATATTTACTTTAACAATCATTATTGACCAATCGCGTTTAACCTGACAGTTTTTTCACGCTTTACTTTGTGCTCATAAAATGGCCGCGCCCATACCGTTATGCAATAGTACATTGATACCTATAGAAATATTAAATGGATGCAGAATTAAGCAAATTGCATACCTTTAGTACTGTTGATTCAATTTAAAAACTTGTATGTAGTTGGGCATATACATCGATGTTCCTTTATGCTTTAAGTGCCGTTTTTTAAAGGCCACCCCTAGAAAAAAAGGCGCGTTTTTGCAAGTAGATTTTTTCTCCTCAGTTTGTGCTGCTCTTCAAAATTGGTGTTTTTTATCTTTCCTGTTGGTGTTTTTCACATAGCATGTGTAGATGCCTATGTTCGACGATTGTTCTATCTTAAATTTTCATTCAGGGTCCACAATTGAACGAACGAAATGCGGTCTAAATGATCTACCGAAAATTAACGGTTTTTGAAACAGACTATAACTTGTTCAAAACTGACCTAAATTTCATAGTACAACATTATGGTTGAATGATGGACCTTACTTCGGTGATTTGTAAACAGCGTTTCGAAATCGTTCAACATTTGTGAAATTATCGCCCATTATTATAACACAACCAGAAAGTCAGATTAGGGCCGAAAAAACGTAAAGATCATAGTTCTTTTATAATTGTCAAAAGTTCAATTTGAATCACTGAATTAGACTAAATTTGCTGTTTTATGCGTCCTGTAACATACAAACTCCAAATGTAGTGTACACATTGACCACGAGCCTTTCAGTCATTGTTTTATCATTCCCACCCCTAACGTTGCATTGAAAATAGCATGTTTCATGAAATAGACTATAGCTAATTAAAACGTGAATATAAACAATGAATTTTGTAATAATCTATGATTTTATGCAGAATTTATGCGCTTAAAGTAAAATTTGTCGAATTCAAATGCCAAAAGAAACATGTATAGAAATATTAAATGGATGCAGAATTAAGCAAATTGCATACCTTTAGTACAGTGTTGATTCAATTAAAAAACTTGTATGTAGTTGGGCATATACATCGATGTTCCTTTATGCTTTAAGTGCCGTTTTTTAAAGGCCACCCCTAGAAAAAAAGGCGCGTTTTTGCAAGTAGATTTTTTCTCCTCAGTTTGTGCTGCTCTTCAAAATTGGTGTTTTTTATCTTTCCTGTTGGTGTTTTTCACATAGCATGTGTAGATGCCTATGTTCGACGATTGTTCTATCTTAAATTTTCATTCAGGGTCCACAATTGAACGAACGAAATGCGGTCTAAATGATCTACCGAAAATTAACGGTTTTTGAAACAGACTATAACTTGTTCAAAACTGACCTAAATTTCATAGTACAACATTATGGTTGAATGATGGACCTTACTTCGGTGATTTGTAAACAGCGTTTCGAAATCGTTCAACATTTGTGAAATTATCGCCCATTATTATAACACAACCAGAAAGTCAGATTAGGGCCGAAAAAACGTAAAGATCATAGTTCTTTTATAATTGTCAAAAGTTCAATTTGAATCACTGAATTAGACTAAATTTGCTGTTTTATGCGTCCTGTAACATACAAACTCCAAATGTAGTGTACACATTGACCACGAGCCTTTCAGTCGTTGTTTTATCATTCCCACCCCTAACGTTGCATTGAAAATAGCATGTTTCATGAAATAGACTATAGCTAATTAAAACGTGAATATAAACAATGAATTTTGTAATAATCTATGATTTTATGCAGAATTTATGCGCTTAAAGTAAAATTTGCCGAATTCAAATGCCAAAAGAAACATGTATAGAATACAATGGACCAATGGCCTTTCTATGTTATTTTCCATATGGGGTACCCCTTTTCGATTATTATTTCGTTGAAAGACAAAGTTAATTTAATGTTAAATTAAGAGAGATTATTTATGTTAAAGAATAGGGGGTTTATTTGGTGTTATTAAAAATATAGGTTCGCATTGCTTTTCTGGCTGAAAAATGAAGGTCAAAAAGGGGGAGTCTCATTTTTTTCAAATTTCCTCGAGGTGCCCGCACGTATTCCAAATTTGATTTCTTCCTCCTAAATGTGTATAAAACTCCTTTTTTGTGTATTTTCATACCAAAGATTGCATTTCTTTCCAAAATATATTTACTTTAACAATCATTATTGACCAATCGCGTTTAACCTGACAGTTTTTTCACGCTTTACTTTGTGCTCATAAAATGGCCGCGCCCATACCGTTATGCAATAGTACATTGATACCTATAGAAATATTAAATGGATGCAGAATTAAGCAAATTGCATACCTTTAGTACTGTTGATTCAATTTAAAAACTTGTATGTAGTTGGGCATATACATCGATGTTCCTTTATGCTTTAAGTGCCGTTTTTTAAAGGCCACCCCTAGAAAAAAAGGCGCGTTTTTGCAAGTAGATTTTTTCTCCTCAGTTTGTGCTGCTCTTCAAAATTGGTGTTTTTTATCTTTCCTGTTGGTGTTTTTCACATAGCATGTGTAGATGCCTATGTTCGACGATTGTTCTATCTTAAATTTTCATTCAGGGTCCACAATTGAACGAACGAAATGCGGTCTAAATGATCTACCGAAAATTAACGGTTTTTGAAACAGACTATAACTTGTTCAAAACTGACCTAAATTTCATAGTACAACATTATGGTTGAATGATGGACCTTACTTCGGTGATTTGTAAACAGCGTTTCGAAATCGTTCAACATTTGTGAAATTATCGCCCATTATTATAACACAACCAGAAAGTCAGATTAGGGCCGAAAAAACGTAAAGATCATAGTTCTTTTATAATTGTCAAAAGTTCAATTTGAATCACTGAATTAGACTAAATTTGCTGTTTTATGCGTCCTGTAACATACAAACTCCAAATGTAGTGTACACATTGACCACGAGCCTTTCAGTCATTGTTTTATCATTCCCACCCCTAACGTTGCATTGAAAATAGCATGTTTCATGAAATAGACTATAGCTAATTAAAACGTGAATATAAACAATGAATTTTGTAATAATCTATGATTTTATGCAGAATTTATGCGCTTAAAGTAAAATTTGCCGAATTCAAATGCCAAAAGAAACATGTATAGAATACAATGGACCAATGGCCTTTCTATGTTATTTTCCATATGGGGTACCCCTTTTCGATTATTATTTCGTTGAAAGACAAAGTTAATTTAATGTTAAATTAAGAGAGATTATTTATGTTAAAGAATAGGGGGTTTATTTGGTGTTATTAAAAATATAGGTTCGCATTGCTTTTCTGGCTGAAAAATGAAGGTCAAAAAGGGGGAGTCTCATTTTTTTCAAATTTCCTCGAGGTGCCCGCACGTATTCCAAATTTGATTTCTTCCTCCTAAATGTGTATAAAACTCCTTTTTTGTGTATTTTCATACCAAAGATTGCATTTCTTTCCAAAATATATTTACTTTAACAATCATTATTGACCAATCGCGTTTAACCTGACAGTTTTTTCACGCTTTACTTTGTGCTCATAAAATGGCCGCGCCCATACCGTTATGCAATAGTACATTGATACCTATAGAAATATTAAATGGATGCAGAATTAAGCAAATTGCATACCTTTAGTACTGTTGATTCAATTTAAAAACTTGTATGTAGTTGGGCATATACATCGATGTTCCTTTATGCTTTAAGTGCCGTTTTTTAAAGGCCACCCCTAGAAAAAAAGGCGCGTTTTTGCAAGTAGATTTTTTCTCCTCAGTTTGTGCTGCTCTTCAAAATTGGTGTTTTTTATCTTTCCTGTTGGTGTTTTTCACATAGCATGTGTAGATGCCTATGTTCGACGATTGTTCTATCTTAAATTTTCATTCAGGGTCCACAATTGAACGAACGAAATGCGGTCTAAATGATCTACCGAAAATTAACGGTTTTTGAAACAGACTATAACTTGTTCAAAACTGACCTAAATTTCATAGTACAACATTATGGTTGAATGATGGACCTTACTTCGGTGATTTGTAAACAGCGTTTCGAAATCGTTCAACATTTGTGAAATTATCGCCCATTATTATAACACAACCAGAAAGTCAGATTAGGGCCGAAAAAACGTAAAGATCATAGTTCTTTTATAATTGTCAAAAGTTCAATTTGAATCACTGAATTAGACTAAATTTGCTGTTTTATGCGTCCTGTAACATAAAAACTCCAAATGTAGTGTACACATTGACCACGAGCCTTTCAGTCATTGTTTTATCATTCCCACCCCTAACGTTGCATTGAAAATAGCATGTTTCATGAAATAGACTATAGCTAATTAAAACGTGAATATAAACAATGAATTTTGTAATAATCTATGATTTTATGCAGAATTTATGCGCTTAAAGTAAAATTTGCCGAATTCAAATGCCAAAAGAAACATGTATAGAATACAATGGACCAATGGCCTTTCTATGTTATTTTCCATATGGGGTACCCCTTTTTGATTATTATTTCGTTGAAAGACAAAGTTAATTTAATGTTAAATTAAGAGAGATTATTTATGTTAAAGAATAGGGGGTTTATTTGGTGTTATTAAAAATATAGGTTCGCATTGCTTTTCTGGCTGAAAAATGAAGGTCAAAAAGGGGGAGTCTCATTTTTTTCAAATTTCCTCGAGGTGCCCGCACGTATTCCAAATTTGATTTCTTCCTCCTAAATGTGTATAAAACTCCTTTTTTGTGTATTTTCATACCAAAGATTGCATTTCTTTCCAAAATATATTTACTTTAACAATCATTATTGACCAATCGCGTTTAACCTGACAGTTTTTTCACGCTTTACTTTGTGCTCATAAAATGGCCGCGCCCATACCGTTATGCAATAGTACATTGATACCTATAGAAATATTAAATGGATGCAGAATTAAGCAAATTGCATACCTTTAGTACTGTTGATTCAATTTAAAAACTTGTATGTAGTTGGGCATATACATCGATGTTCCTTTATGCTTTAAGTGCCGTTTTTTAAAGGCCACCCCTAGAAAAAAAGGCGCGTTTTTGCAAGTAGATTTTTTCTCCTCAGTTTGTGCTGCTCTTCAAAATTGGTGTTTTTTATCTTTCCTGTTGGTGTTTTTCACATAGCATGTGTAGATGCCTATGTTCGACGATTGTTCTATCTTAAATTTTCATTCAGGGTCCACAATTGAACGAACGAAATGCGGTCTAAATGATCTACCGAAAATTAACGGTTTTTGAAACAGACTATAACTTGTTCAAAACTGACCTAAATTTCATAGTACAACATTATGGTTGAATGATGGACCTTACTTCGGTGATTTGTAAACAGCGTTTCGAAATCGTTCAACATTTGTGAAATTATCGCCCATTATTATAACACAACCAGAAAGTCAGATTAGGGCCGAAAAAACGTAAAGATCATAGTTCTTTTATAATTGTCAAAAGTTCAATTTGAATCACTGAATTAGACTAAATTTGCTGTTTTATGCGTCCTGTAACATACAAACTCCAAATGTAGTGTACACATTGACCACGAGCCTTTCAGTCATTGTTTTATCATTCCCACCCCTAACGTTGCATTGAAAATAGCATGTTTCATGAAATAGACTATAGCTAATTAAAACGTGAATATAAACAATGAATTTTGTAATAATCTATGATTTTATGCAGAATTTATGCGCTTAAAGTAAAATTTGCCGAATTCAAATGCCAAAAGAAACATGTATAGAATACAATGGACCAATGGCCTTTCTATGTTATTTTCCATATGGGGTACCCCTTTTCGATTATTATTTCGTTGAAAGACAAAGTTAATTTAATGTTAAATTAAGAGAGATTATTTATGTTAAAGAATAGGGGGTTTATTTGGTGTTATTAAAAATATAGGTTCGCATTGCTTTTCTGGCTGAAAAATGAAGGTCAAAAAGGGGGAGTCTCATTTTTTCAAATTTCCTCGAGGTGCCCGCACGTATTCCAAATTTGATTTCTTCCTCCTAAATGTGTATAAAACTCCTTTTTTGTGTATTTTCATACCAAAGATTGCATTTCTTTCCAAAATATATTTACTTTAACAATCATTATTGACCAATCGCGTTTAACCTGACAGTTTTTTCACGCTTTACTTTGTGCTCATAAAATGGCCGCGCCCATACCGTTTTGCAATAGTACATTGATACCTATAGAAATATTAAATGGATGCAGAATTAAGCAAATTGCATACCTTTAGTACTGTTGATTCAATTTAAAAACTTGTATGTAGTTGGGCATATACATCGATGTTCCTTTATGCTTTAAGTGCCGTTTTTTAAAGGCCACCCCTAGAAAAAAAGGCGCGTTTTTGCAAGTAGATTTTTTCTCCTCAGTTTGTGCTGCTCTTCAAAATTGGTGTTTTTTATCTTTCCTGTTGGTGTTTTTCACATAGCATGTGTAGATGCCTATGTTCGACGATTGTTCTATCTTAAATTTTCATTCAGGGTCCACAATTGAACGAACGAAATGCGGTCTAAATGATCTACCGAAAATTAACGGTTTTTGAAACAGACTATAACTTGTTCAAAACTGACCTAAATTTCATAGTACAACATTATGGTTGAATGATGGACCTTACTACGGTGATTTGTAAACAGCGTTTCGAAATCGTTCAACATTTGTGAAATTATCGCCCATTATTATAACACAACCAGAAAGTCAGATTAGGGCCGAAAAAACGTAAAGATCATAGTTCTTTTATAATTGTCAAAAGTTCAATTTGAATCACTGAATTAGACTAAATTTGCTGTTTTATGCGTCCTGTAACATACAAACTCCAAATGTAGTGTACACATTGACCACGAGCCTTTCAGTCATTGTTTTATCATTCCCACCCCTAACGTTGCATTGAAAATAGCATGTTTCATGAAATAGACTATAGCTAATTAAAACGTGAATATAAACAATGAATTTTGTAATAATCTATGATTTTATGCAGAATTTATGCGCTTAAAGTAAAATTTGCCGAATTCAAATGCCAAAAGAAACATGTATAGAAATATTAAATGGATGCAGAATTAAGCAAATTGCATACCTTTAGTACTGTTGATTCAATTTAAAAACTTGTATGTAGTTGGGCATATACATCGATGTTCCTTTATGCTTTAAGTGCCGTTTTTTAAAGGCCACCCCTAGAAAAAAAGGCGCGTTTTTGCAAGTAGATTTTTTCTCCTCAGTTTGTGCTGCTCTTCAAAATTGGTGTTTTTTATCTTTCCTGTTGGTGTTTTTCACATAGCATGTGTAGATGCCTATGTTCGACGATTGTTCTATCTTAAATTTTCATTCAGGGTCCACAATTGAACGAACGAAATGCGGTCTAAATGATCTACCGAAAATTAACGGTTTTTGAAACAGACTATAACTTGTTCAAAACTGACCTAAATTTCATAGTACAACATTATGGTTGAATGATGGACCTTACTTCGGTGATTTGTAAACAGCGTTTCGAAATCGTTCAACATTTGTGAAATTATCGCCCATTATTATAACACAACCAGAAAGTCAGATTAGGGCCGAAAAAACGTAAAGATCATAGTTCTTTTATAATTGTCAAAAGTTCAATTTGAATCACTGAATTAGACTAAATTTGCTGTTTTATGCGTCCTGTAACATACAAACTCCAAATGTAGTGTACACATTGACCACGAGCCTTTCAGTCATTGTTTTATCATTCCCACCCCTAACGTTGCATTGAAAATAGCATGTTTCATGAAATAGACTATAGCTAATTAAAACGTGAATATAAACAATGAATTTTGTAATAATCTATGATTTTATGCAGAATTTATGCGCTTAAAGTAAAATTTGCCGAATTCAAATGCCAAAAGAAACATGTATAGAATACAATGGACCAATGGCCTTTCTATGTTATTTTCCATATGGGGTACCCCTTTTCGATTATTATTTCGTTGAAAGACAAAGTTAATTTAATGTTAAATTAAGAGAGATTATTTATGTTAAAGAATAGGGGGTTTATTTGGTGTTATTAAAAATATAGGTTCGCATTGCTTTTCTGGCTGAAAAATGAAGGTCAAAAAGGGGGAGTCTCATTTTTTTCAAATTTCCTCGAGGTGACCGCACGTATTCCAAATTTGATTTCTTCCTCCTAAATGTGTATAAAACTCCTTTTTTGTGTATTTTCATACCAAAGATTGCATTTCTTTCCAAAATATATTTACTTTAACAATCATTATTGACCAATCGCGTTTAACCTGACAGTTTTTTCACGCTTTACTTTGTGCTCATAAAATGGCCGCGCCCATACCGTTATGCAATAGTACATTGATACCTATAGAAATATTAAATGGATGCAGAATTAAGCAAATTGCATACCTTTAGTACTGTTGATTCAATTTAAAAACTTGTATGTAGTTGGGCATATACATCGATGTTCCTTTATGCTTTAAGTGCCGTTTTTAAAGGCCACCCCTAGAAAAAAAGGCGCGTTTTTGCAAGTAGATTTTTTCTCCTCAGTTTGTGCTGCTCTTCAAAATTGGTGTTTTTTATCTTTCCTGTTGGTGTTTTTCACATAGCATGTGTAGATGCCTATGTTCGACGATTGTTCTATCTTAAATTTTCATTCAGGGTCCACAATTGAACGAACGAAATGCGGTCTAAATGATCTACCGAAAATTAACGGTTTTTGAAACAGACTATAACTTGTTCAAAACTGACCTAAATTTCATAGTACAACATTATGGTTGAATGATGGACCTTACTTCGGTGATTTGTAAACAGCGTTTCGAAATCGTTCAACATTTGTGAAATTATCGCCCATTATTATAACACAACCAGAAAGTCAGATTAGGGCCGAAAAAACGTAAAGATCATAGTTCTTTTATAATTGTCAAAAGTTCAATTTGAATCACTGAATTAGACTAAATTTGCTGTTTTATGCGTCCTGTAACATACAAACTCCAAATGTAGTGTACACATTGACCACGAGCCTTTCAGTCATTGTTTTATCATTCCCACCCCTAACGTTGCATTGAAAATAGCATGTTTCATGAAATAGACTATAGCTAATTAAAACGTGAATATAAACAATGAATTTTGTAATAATCTATGATTTTATGCAGAATTTATGCGCTTAAAGTAAAATTTGCCGAATTCAAATGCCAAAAGAAACATGTATAGAATACAATGGACCAATGGCCTTTCTATGTTATTTTCCATATGGGGTACCCCTTTTCGATTATTATTTCGTTGAAAGACAAAGTTAATTTAATGTTAAATTAAGAGAGATTATTTATGTTAAAGAATAGGGGGTTTATTTGGTGTTATTAAAAATATAGGTTCGCATTGCTTTTCTGGCTGAAAAATGAAGGTCAAAAAGGGGGAGTCTCATTTTTTTCAAATTTCCTCGAGGTGCCCGCACGTATTCCAAATTTGATTTCTTCCTCCTAAATGTGTATAAAACTCCTTTTTTGTGTATTTTCATACCAAAGATTGCATTTCTTTCCAAAATATATTTACTTTAACAATCATTATTGACCAATCGCGTTTAACCTGACAGTTTTTTCACGCTTTACTTTGTGCTCATAAAATGGCCGCGCCCATACCGTTATGCAATAGTACATTGATACCTATAGAAATATTAAATGGATGCAGAATTAAGCAAATTGCATACCTTTAGTACTGTTGATTCAATTTAAAAACTTGTATGTAGTTGGGCATATACATCGATGTTCCTTTATGCTTTAAGTGCCGTTTTTTAAAGGCCACCCCTAGAAAAAAAGGCGCGTTTTTGCAAGTAGATTTTTTCTCCTCAGTTTGTGCTGCTCTTCAAAATTGGTGTTTTTTATCTTTCCTGTTGGTGTTTTTCACATAGCATGTGTAGATGCCTATGTTCGACGATTGTTCTATCTTAAATTTTCATTCAGGGTCCACAATTGAACGAACGAAATGCGGTCTAAATGATCTACCGAAAATTAACGGTTTTTGAAACAGACTATAACTTGTTCAAAACTGACCTAAATTTCATAGTACAACATTATGGTTGAATGATGGACCTTACTTCGGTGATTTGTAAACAGCGTTTCGAAATCGTTCAACATTTGTGAAATTATCGCCCATTATTATAACACAACCAGAAAGTCAGATTAGGGCCGAAAAAACGTAAAGATCATAGTTCTTTTATAATTGTCAAAAGTTTAATTTGAATCACTGAATTAGACTAAATTTGCTGTTTTATGCGTCCTGTAACATACAAACTCCAAATGTAGTGTACACATTGACCACGAGCCTTTCAGTCATTGTTTTATCATTCCCACCCCTAACGTTGCATTGAAAATAGCATGTTTCATGAAATAGACTATAGCTAATTAAAACGTGAATATAAACAATGAATTTTGTAATAATCTATGATTTTATGCAGAATTTATGCGCTTAAAGTAAAATTTGCCGAATTCAAATGCCAAAAGAAACATGTATAGAAATATTAAATGGATGCAGAATTAAGCAAATTGCATACCTTTAGTACTGTTGATTCAATTTAAAAACTTGTATGTAGTTGGGCATATACATCGATGTTCCTTTATGCTTTAAGTGCCGTTTTTTAAAGGCCACCCCTAGAAAAAAAGGCGCGTTTTTGCAAGTAGATTTTTTCTCCTCAGTTTGTGCTGCTCTTCAAAATTGGTGTTTTTTATCTTTCCTGTTGGTGTTTTTCACATAGCATGTGTAGATGCCTATGTTCGACGATTGTTCTATCTTAAATTTTCATTCAGGGTCCACAATTGAACGAACGAAATGCGGTCTAAATGATCTACCGAAAATTAACGGTTTTTGAAACAGACTATAACTTGTTCAAAACTGACCTAAATTTCATAGTACAACATTATGGTTGAATGATGGACCTTACTTCGGTGATTTGTAAACAGCGTTTCGAAATCGTTCAACATTTGTGAAATTATCGCCCATTATTATAACACAACCAGAAAGTCAGATTAGGGCCGAAAAAACGTAAAGATCATAGTTCTTTTATAATTGTCAAAAGTTCAATTTGAATCACTGAATTAGACTAAATTTGCTGTTTTATGCGTCCTGTAACATACAAACTCCAAATGTAGTGTACACATTGACCACGAGCCTTTCAGTCATTGTTTTATCATTCCCACCCCTAACGTTGCATTGAAAATAGCATGTTTCATGAAATAGACTATAGCTAATTAAAACGTGAATATAAACAATGAATTTTGTAATAATCTATGATTTTATGCAGAATTTATGCGCTTAAAGTAAAATTTGCCGAATTCAAATGCCAAAAGAAACATGTATAGAATACAATGGACCAATGGCCTTTCTATGTTATTTTCCATATGGGGTACCCCTTTTCGATTATTATTTCGTTGAAAGACAAAGTTAATTTAATGTTAAATTAAGAGAGATTATTTATGTTAAAGAATAGGGGGTTTATTTGGTGTTATTAAAAATATAGGTTCGCATTGCTTTTCTGGCTGAAAAATGAAGGTCAAAAAGGGGGAGTCTCATTTTTTTCAAATTTCCTCGAGGTGCCCGCACGTATTCCAAATTTGATTTCTTCCTCCTAAATGTGTATAAAACTCCTTTTTTGTGTATTTTCATACCAAAGATTGCATTTCTTTCCAAAATATATTTACTTTAACAATCATTATTGACCAATCGCGTTTAACCTGACAGTTTTTTCACGCTTTACTTTGTGCTCATAAAATGGCCGCGCCCATACCGTTATGCAATAGTACATTGATACCTATAGAAATATTAAATGGATGCAGAATTAAGCAAATTGCATACCTTTAGTACTGTTGATTCAATTTAAAAACTTGTATGTAGTTGGGCATATACATCGATGTTCCTTTATGCTTTAAGTGCCGTTTTTTAAAGGCCACCCCTAGAAAAAAAGGCGCGTTTTTGCAAGTAGATTTTTTCTCCTCAGTTTGTGCTGCTCTTCAAAATTGGTGTTTTTTATCTTTCCTGTTGGTGTTTTTCACATAGCATGTGTAGATGCCTATGTTCGACGATTGTTCTATCTTAAATTTTCATTCAGGGTCCACAATTGAACGAACGAAATGCGGTCTAAATGATCTACCGAAAATTAACGGTTTTTGAAACAGACTATAACTTGTTCAAAACTGACCTAAATTTCATAGTACAACATTATGGTTGAATGATGGACCTTACTTCGGTGATTTGTAAACAGCGTTTCGAAATCGTTCAACATTTGTGAAATTATCGCCCATTATTATAACACAACCAGAAAGTCAGATTAGGGCCGAAAAAACGTAAAGATCATAGTTCTTTTATAATTGTCAAAAGTTCAATTTGAATCACTGAATTAGACTAAATTTGCTGTTTTATGCGTCCTGTAACATACAAACTCCAAATGTAGTGTACACATTGACCACGAGCCTTTCAGTCATTGTTTTATCATTCCCACCCCTAACGTTGCATTGAAAATAGCATGTTTCATGAAATAGACTATAGCTAATTAAAACGTGAATATAAACAATGAATTTTGTAATAATCTATGATTTTATGCAGAATTTATGCGCTTAAAGTAAAATTTGCCGAATTCAAATGCCAAAAGAAACATGTATAGAAATATTAAATGGATGCAGAATTAAGCAAATTGCATACCTTTAGTACTGTTGATTCAATTTAAAAACTTGTATGTAGTTGGGCATATACATCGATGTTCCTTTATGCTTTAAGTGCCGTTTTTTAAAGGCCACCCCTAGAAAAAAAGGCGCGTTTTTGCAAGTAGATTTTTTCTCCTCAGTTTGTGCTGCTCTTCAAAATTGGTGTTTTTTATCTTTCCTGTTGGTGTTTTTCACATAGCATGTGTAGATGCCTATGTTCGACGATTGTTCTATCTTAAATTTTCATTCAGGGTCCACAATTGAACGAACGAAATGCGGTCTAAATGATCTACCGAAAATTAACGGTTTTTGAAACAGACTATAACTTGTTCAAAACTGACCTAAATTTCATAGTACAACATTATGGTTGAATGATGGACCTTACTTCGGTGATTTGTAAACAGCGTTTCGAAATCGTTCAACATTTGTGAAATTATCGCCCATTATTATAACACAACCAGAAAGTCAGATTAGGGCCGAAAAAACGTAAAGATCATAGTTCTTTTATAATTGTCAAAAGTTCAATTTGAATCACTGAATTAGACTAAATTTGCTGTTTTATGCGTCCTGTAACATACAAACTCCAAATGTAGTGTACACATTGACCACGAGCCTTTCAGTCATTGTTTTATCATTCCCACCCCTAACGTTGCATTGAAAATAGCATGTTTCATGAAATAGACTATAGCTAATTAAAACGTGAATATAAACAATGAATTTTGTAATAATCTATGATTTTATGCAGAATTTATGCGCTTAAAGTAAAATTTGCCGAATTCAAATGCCAAAAGAAACATGTATAGAATACAATGGACCAATGGCCTTTCTATGTTATTTTCCATATGGGGTACCCCTTTTCGATTATTATTTCGTTGAAAGACAAAGTTAATTTAATGTTAAATTAAGAGAGATTATTTATGTTAAAGAATAGGGGGTTTATTTGGTGTTATTAAAAATATAGGTTCGCATTGCTTTTCTGGCTGAAAAATGAAGGTCAAAAAGGGGGAGTCTCATTTTTTTCAAATTTCCTCGAGGTGCCCGCACGTATTCCAAATTTGATTTCTTCCTCCTAAATGTGTATAAAACTCCTTTTTTGTGTATTTTCATACCAAAGATTGCATTTCTTTCCAAAATATATTTACTTTAACAATCATTATTGACCAATCGCGTTTAACCTGACAGTTTTTTCACGCTTTACTTTGTGCTCATAAAATGGCCGCGCCCATACCGTTATGCAATAGTACATTGATACCTATAGAAATATTAAATGGATGCAGAATTAAGCAAATTGCATACCTTTAGTACTGTTGATTCAATTTAAAAACTTGTATGTAGTTGGGCATATACATCGATGTTCCTTTATGCTTTAAGTGCCGTTTTTTAAAGGCCACCCCTAGAAAAAAAGGCGCGTTTTTGCAAGTAGATTTTTTCTCCTCAGTTTGTGCTGCTCTTCAAAATTGGTGTTTTTTATCTTTCCTGTTGGTGTTTTTCACATAGCATGTGTAGATGCCTATGTTCGACGATTGTTCTATCTTAAATTTTCATTCAGGGTCCACAATTGAACGAACGAAATGCGGTCTAAATGATCTACCGAAAATTAACGGTTTTTGAAACAGACTATAACTTGTTCAAAACTGACCTAAATTTCATAGTACAACATTATGGTTGAATGATGGACCTTACTTCGGTGATTTGTAAACAGCGTTTCGAAATCGTTCAACATTTGTGAAATTATCGCCCATTATTATAACACAACCAGAAAGTCAGATTAGGGCCGAAAAAACGTAAAGATCATAGTTCTTTTATAATTGTCAAAAGTTCAATTTGAATCACTGAATTAGACTAAATTTGCTGTTTTATGCGTCCTGTAACATACAAACTCCAAATGTAGTGTACACATTGACCACGAGCCTTTCAGTCATTGTTTTATCATTCCCACCCCTAACGTTGCATTGAAAATAGCATGTTTCATGAAATAGACTATAGCTAATTAAAACGTGAATATAAACAATGAATTTTGTAATAATCTATGATTTTATGCAGAATTTATGCGCTTAAAGTAAAATTTGCCGAATTCAAATGCCAAAAGAAACATGTATAGAATACAATGGACCAATGGCCTTTCTATGTTATTTTCCATATGGGGTACCCCTTTTCGATTATTATTTCGTTGAAAGACAAAGTTAATTTAATGTTAAATTAAGAGAGATTATTTATGTTAAAGAATAGGGGGTTTATTTGGTGTTATTAAAAATATAGGTTCGCATTGCTTTTCTGGCTGAAAAATGAAGGTCAAAAAGGGGGAGTCTCATTTTTTTCAAATTTCCTCGAGGTGCCCGCACGTATTCCAAATTTGATTTCTTCCTCCTAAATGTGTATAAAACTCCTTTTTTGTGTATTTTCATACCAAAGATTGCATTTCTTTCCAAAATATATTTACTTTAACAATCATTATTGACCAATCGCGTTTAACCTGACAGTTTTTTCACGCTTTACTTTGTGCTCATAAAATGGCCGCGCCCATACCGTTATGCAATAGTACATTGATACCTATAGAAATATTAAATGGATGCAGAATTAAGCAAATTGCATACCTTTAGTACTGTTGATTCAATTTAAAAACTTGTATGTAGTTGGGCATATACATCGATGTTCCTTTATGCTTTAAGTGCCGTTTTTTAAAGGCCACCCCTAGAAAAAAAGGCGCGTTTTTGCAAGTAGATTTTTTCTCCTCAGTTTGTGCTGCTCTTCAAAATTGGTGTTTTTTATCTTTCCTGTTGGTGTTTTTCACATAGCATGTGTAGATGCCTATGTTCGACGATTGTTCTATCTTAAATTTTCATTCAGGGTCCACAATTGAACGAACGAAATGCGGTCTAAATGATCTACCGAAAATTAACGGTTTTTGAAACAGACTATAACTTGTTCAAAACTGACCTAAATTTCATAGTACAACATTATGGTTGAATGATGGACCTTACTTCGGTGATTTGTAAACAGCGTTTCGAAATCGTTCAACATTTGTGAAATTATCGCCCATTATTATAACACAACCAGAAAGTCAGATTAGGGCCGAAAAAACGTAAAGATCATAGTTCTTTTATAATTGTCAAAAGTTCAATTTGAATCACTGAATTAGACTAAATTTGCTGTTTTATGCGTCCTGTAACATACAAACTCCAAATGTAGTGTACACATTGACCACGAGCCTTTCAGTCATTGTTTTATCATTCCCACCCCTAACGTTGCATTGAAAATAGCATGTTTCATGAAATAGACTATAGCTAATTAAAACGTGAATATAAACAATGAATTTTGTAATAATCTATGATTTTATGCAGAATTTATGCGCTTAAAGTAAAATTTGCCGAATTCAAATGCCAAAAGAAACATGTATAGAATACAATGGACCAATGGCCTTTCTATGTTATTTTCCATATGGGGTACCCCTTTTCGATTATTATTTCGTTGAAAGACAAAGTTAATTTAATGTTAAATTAAGAGAGATTATTTATGTTAAAGAATAGGGGGTTTATTTGGTGTTATTAAAAATATAGGTTCGCATTGCTTTTCTGGCTGAAAAATGAAGGTCAAAAAGGGGGAGTCTCATTTTTTTCAAATTTCCTCGAGGTGCCCGCACGTATTCCAAATTTGATTTCTTCCTCCTAAATGTGTATAAAACTCCTTTTTTGTGTATTTTCATACCAAAGATTGCATTTCTTTCCAAAATATATTTACTTTAACAATCATTATTGACCAATCGCGTTTAACCTGACAGTTTTTTCACGCTTTACTTTGTGCTCATAAAATGGCCGCGCCCATACCGTTATGCAATAGTACATTGATACCTATAGAAATATTAAATGGATGCAGAATTAAGCAAATTGCATACCTTTAGTACTGTTGATTCAATTTAAAAACTTGTATGTAGTTGGGCATATACATCGATGTTCCTTTATGCTTTTTGTGCCGTTTTTTAAAGGCCACCCCTAGAAAAAAAGGCGCGTTTTTGCAAGTAGATTTTTTCTCCTCAGTTTGTGCTGCTCTTCAAAATTGGTGTTTTTTATCTTTCCTGTTGGTGTTTTTCACATAGCATGTGTAGATGCCTATGTTCGACGATTGTTCTATCTTAAATTTTCATTCAGGGTCCACAATTGAACGAACGAAATGCGGTCTAAATGATCTACCGAAAATTAACGGTTTTTGAAACAGACTATAACTTGTTCAAAACTGACCTAAATTTCATAGTACAACATTATGGTTGAATGATGGACCTTACTTCGGTGATTTGTAAACAGCGTTTCGAAATCGTTCAACATTTGTGAAATTATCGCCCATTATTATAACACAACCAGAAAGTCAGATTAGGGCCGAAAAAACGTAAAGATCATAGTTCTTTTATAATTGTCAAAAGTTCAATTTGAATCACTGAATTAGACTAAATTTGCTGTTTTATGCGTCCTGTAACATACAAACTCCAAATGTAGTGTACACATTGACCACGAGCCTTTCAGTCATTGTTTTATCATTCCCACCCCTAACGTTGCATTGAAAATAGCATGTTTCATGAAATAGACTATAGCTAATTAAAACGTGAATATAAACAATGAATTTTGTAATAATCTATGATTTTATGCAGAATTTATGCGCTTAAAGTAAAATTTGCCGAATTCAAATGCCAAAAGAAACATGTATAGAAATATTAAATGGATGCAGAATTAAGCAAATTGCATACCTTTAGTACTGTTGATTCAATTTAAAAACTTGTATGTAGTTGGGCATATACATCGATGTTCCTTTATGCTTTAAGTGCCGTTTTTTAAAGGCCACCCCTAGAAAAAAAGGCGCGTTTTTGCAAGTAGATTTTTTCTCCTCAGTTTGTGCTGCTCTTCAAAATTGGTGTTTTTTATCTTTCCTGTTGGTGTTTTTCACATAGCATGTGTAGATGCCTATGTTCGACGATTGTTCTATCTTAAATTTTCATTCAGGGTCCACAATTGAACGAACGAAATGCGGTCTAAATGATCTACCGAAAATTAACGGTTTTTGAAACAGACTATAACTTGTTCAAAACTGACCTAAATTTCATAGTACAACATTATGGTTGAATGATGGACCTTACTTCGGTGATTTGTAAACAGCGTTTCGAAATCGTTCAACATTTGTGAAATTATCGCCCATTATTATAACACAACCAGAAAGTCAGATTAGGGCCGAAAAAACGTAAAGATCATAGTTCTTTTATAATTGTCAAAAGTTCAATTTGAATCACTGAATTAGACTAAATTTGCTGTTTTATGCGTCCTGTAACATACAAACTCCAAATGTAGTGTACACATTGACCACGAGCCTTTCAGTCATTGTTTTATCATTCCCACCCCTAACGTTGCATTGAAAATAGCATGTTTCATGAAATAGACTATAGCTAATTAAAACGTGAATATAAACAATGAATTTTGTAATAATCTATGATTTTATGCAGAATTTATGCGCTTAAAGTAAAATTTGCCGAATTCAAATGCCAAAAGAAACATGTATAGAATACAATGGACCAATGGCCTTTCTATGTTATTTTCCATATGGGGTACCCCTTTTCGATTATTATTTCGTTGAAAGACAAAGTTAATTTAATGTTAAATTAAGAGAGATTATTTATGTTAAAGAATAGGGGGTTTATTTGGTGTTATTAAAAATATAGGTTCGCATTGCTTTTCTGGCTGAAAAATGAAGGTCAAAAAGGGGGAGTCTCATTTTTTTCAAATTTCCTCGAGGTGCCCGCACGTATTCCAAATTTGATTTCTTCCTCCTAAATGTGTATAAAACTCCTTTTTTGTGTATTTTCATACCAAAGATTGCATTTCTTTCCAAAATATATTTACTTTAACAATCATTATTGACCAATCGCGTTTAACCTGACAGTTTTTTCACGCTTTACTTTGTGCTCATAAAATGGCCGCGCCCATACCGTTATGCAATAGTACATTGATACCTATAGAAATATTAAATGGATGCAGAATTAAGCAAATTGCATACCTTTAGTACTGTTGATTCAATTTAAAAACTTGTATGTAGTTGGGCATATACATCGATGTTCCTTTATGCTTTAAGTGCCGTTTTTTAAAGGCCACCCCTAGAAAAAAAGGCGCGTTTTTGCAAGTAGATTTGTTCTCCTCAGTTTGTGCTGCTCTTCAAAATTGGTGTTTTTTATCTTTCCTGTTGGTGTTTTTCACATAGCATGTGTAGATGCCTATGTTCGACGATTGTTCTATCTTAAATTTTCATTCAGGGTCCACAATTGAACGAACGAAATGCGGTCTAAATGATCTACCGAAAATTAACGGTTTTTGAAACAGACTATAACTTGTTCAAAACTGACCTAAATTTCATAGTACAACATTATGGTTGAATGATGGACCTTACTTCGGTGATTTGTAAACAGCGTTTCGAAATCGTTCAACATTTGTGAAATTATCGCCCATTATTATAACACAACCAGAAAGTCAGATTAGGGCCGAAAAAACGTAAAGATCATAGTTCTTTTATAATTGTCAAAAGTTCAATTTGAATCACTGAATTAGACTAAATTTGCTGTTTTATGCGTCCTGTAACATACAAACTCCAAATGTAGTGTACACATTGACCACGAGCCTTTCAGTCATTGTTTTATCATTCCCACCCCTAACGTTGCATTGAAAATAGCATGTTTCATGAAATAGACTATAGCTAATTAAACCGTGAATATAAACAATGAATTTTGTAATAATCTATGATTTTATGCAGAATTTATGCGCTTAAAGTAAAATTTGCCGAATTCAAATGCCAAAAGAAACATGTATAGAAATATTAAATGGATGCAGAATTAAGCAAATTGCATACCTTTAGTACTGTTGATTCAATTTAAAAACTTGTATGTAGTTGGGCATATACATCGATGTTCCTTTATGCTTTAAGTGCCGTTTTTTAAAGGCCACCCCTAGAAAAAAAGGCGCGTTTTTGCAAGTAGATTTTTTCTCCTCAGTTTGTGCTGCTCTTCAAAATTGGTGTTTTTTATCTTTCCTGTTGGTGTTTTTCACATAGCATGTGTAGATGCCTATGTTCGACGATTGTTCTATCTTAAATTTTCATTCAGGGTCCACAATTGAACGAACGAAATGCGGTCTAAATGATCTACCGAAAATTAACGGTTTTTGAAACAGACTATAACTTGTTCAAAACTGACCTAAATTTCATAGTACAACATTATGGTTGAATGATGGACCTTACTTCGGTGATTTGTAAACAGCGTTTCGAAATCGTTCAACATTTGTGAAATTATCGCCCATTATTATAACACAACCAGAAAGTCAGATTAGGGCCGAAAAAACGTAAAGATCATAGTTCTTTTATAATTGTCAAAAGTTCAATTTGAATCACTGAATTAGACTAAATTTGCTGTTTTATGCGTCCTGTAACATACAAACTCCAAATGTAGTGTACACATTGACCACGAGCCTTTCAGTCATTGTTTTATCATTCCCACCCCTAACGTTGCATTGAAAATAGCATGTTTCATGAAATAGACTATAGCTAATTAAAACGTGAATATAAACAATGAATTTTGTAATAATCTATGATTTTATGCAGAATTTATGCGCTTAAAGTAAAATTTGCCGAATTCAAATGCCAAAAGAAACATGTATAGAATACAATGGACCAATGGCCTTTCTATGTTATTTTCCATATGGGGTACCCCTTTTCGATTATTATTTCGTTGAAAGACAAAGTTAATTTAATGTTAAATTAAGAGAGATTATTTATGTTAAAGAATAGGGGGTTTATTTGGTGTTATTAAAAATATAGGTTCGCATTGCTTTTCTGGCTGAAAAATGAAGGTCAAAAAGGGGGAGTCTCATTTTTTTCAAATTTCCTCGAGGTGCCCGCACGTATTCCAAATTTGATTTCTTCCTCCTAAATGTGTATAAAACTCCTTTTTTGTGTATTTTCATACCAAAGATTGCATTTCTTTCCAAAATATATTTACTTTAACAATCATTATTGACCAATCGCGTTTAACCTGACAGTTTTTTCACGCTTTACTTTGTGCTCATAAAATGGCCGCGCCCATACCGTTATGCAATAGTACATTGATACCTATAGAAATATTAAATGGATGCAGAATTAAGCAAATTGCATACCTTTAGTACTGTTGATTCAATTTAAAAACTTGTATGTAGTTGGGCATATACATCGATGTTCCTTTATGCTTTAAGTGCCGTTTTTTAAAGGCCACCCCTAGAAAAAAAGGCGCGTTTTTGCAAGTAGATTTTTTCTCCTCAGTTTGTGCTGCTCTTCAAAATTGGTGTTTTTTATCTTTCCTGTTGGTGTTTTTCACATAGCATGTGTAGATGCCTATGTTCGACGATTGTTCTATCTTAAATTTTCATTCAGGGTCCACAATTGAACGAACGAAATGCGGTCTAAATGATCTACCGAAAATTAACGGTTTTTGAAACAGACTATAACTTGTTCAAAACTGACCTAAATTTCATAGTACAACATTATGGTTGAATGATGGACCTTACTTCGGTGATTTGTAAACAGCGTTTCGAAATCGTTCAACATTTGTGAAATTATCGCCCATTATTATAACACAACCAGAAAGTCAGATTAGGGCCGAAAAAACGTAAAGATCATAGTTCTTTTATAATTGTCAAAAGTTCAATTTGAATCACTGAATTAGACTAAATTTGCTGTTTTATGCGTCCTGTAACATACAAACTCCAAATGTAGTGTACACATTGACCACGAGCCTTTCAGTCATTGTTTTATCATTCCCACCCCTAACGTTGCATTGAAAATAGCATGTTTCATGAAATAGACTATAGCTAATTAAAACGTGAATATAAACAATGAATTTTGTAATAATCTATGATTTTATGCAGAATTTATGCGCTTAAAGTAAAATTTGCCGAATTCAAATGCCAAAAGAAACATGTATAGAATACAATGGACCAATGGCCTTTCTATGTTATTTTCCATATGGGGTACCCCTTTTCGATTATTATTTCGTTGAAAGACAAAGTTAATTTAATGTTAAATTAAGAGAGATTATTTATGTTAAAGAATAGGGGGTTTATTTGGTGTTATTAAAAATATAGGTTCGCATTGCTTTTCTGGCTGAAAAATGAAGGTCAAAAAGGGGGAGTCTCATTTTTTTCAAATTTCCTCGAGGTGCCCGCACGTATTCCAAATTTGATTTCTTCCTCCTAAATGTGTATAAAACTCCTTTTTTGTGTATTTTCATACCAAAGATTGCATTTCTTTCCAAAATATATTTACTTTAACAATCATTATTGACCAATCGCGTTTAACCTGACAGTTTTTTCACGCTTTACTTTGTGCTCATAAAATGGCCGCGCCCATACCGTTATGCAATAGTACATTGATACCTATAGAAATATTAAATGGATGCAGAATTAAGCAAATTGCATACCTTTAGTACTGTTGATTCAATTTAAAAACTTGTATGTAGTTGGGCATATACATCGATGTTCCTTTATGCTTTAAGTGCCGTTTTTTAAAGGCCACCCCTAGAAAAAAAGGCGCGTTTTTGCAAGTAGATTTTTTCTCCTCAGTTTGTGCTGCTCTTCAAAATTGGTGTTTTTTATCTTTCCTGTTGGTGTTTTTCACATAGCATGTGTAGATGCCTATGTTCGACGATTGTTCTATCTTAAATTTTCATTCAGGGTCCACAATTGAACGAACGAAATGCGGTCTAAATGATCTACCGAAAATTAACGGTTTTTGAAACAGACTATAACTTGTTCAAAACTGACCTAAATTTCATAGTACAACATTATGGTTGAATGATGGACCTTACTTCGGTGATTTGTAAACAGCGTTTCGAAATCGTTCAACATTTGTGAAATTATCGCCCATTATTATAACACAACCAGAAAGTCAGATTAGGGCCGAAAAAACGTAAAGATCATAGTTCTTTTATAATTGTCAAAAGTTCAATTTGAATCACTGAATTAGACTAAATTTGCTGTTTTATGCGTCCTGTAACATACAAACTCCAAATGTAGTGTACACATTGACCACGAGCCTTTCAGTCATTGTTTTATCATTCCCACCCCTAACGTTGCATTGAAAATAGCATGTTTCATGAAATAGACTATAGCTAATTAAAACGTGAATATAAACAATGAATTTTGTAATAATCTATGATTTTATGCAGAATTTATGCGCTTAAAGTAAAATTTGCCGAATTCAAATGCCAAAAGAAACATGTATAGAATACAATGGACCAATGGCCTTTCTATGTTATTTTCCATATGGGGTACCCCTTTTCGATTATTATTTCGTTGAAAGACAAAGTTAATTTAATGTTAAATTAAGAGAGATTATTTATGTTAAAGAATAGGGGGTTTATTTGGTGTTATTAAAAATATAGGTTCGCATTGCTTTTCTGGCTGAAAAATGAAGGTCAAAAAGGGGGAGTCTCATTTTTTTCAAATTTCCTCGAGGTGCCCGCACGTATTCCAAATTTGATTTCTTCCTCCTAAATGTGTATAAAACTCCTTTTTTGTGTATTTTCATACCAAAGATTGCATTTCTTTCCAAAATATATTTACTTTAACAATCATTATTGACCAATCGCGTTTAACCTGACAGTTTTTTCACGCTTTACTTTGTGCTCATAAAATGGCCGCGCCCATACCGTTATGCAATAGTACATTGATACCTATAGAAATATTAAATGGATGCAGAATTAAGCAAATTGCATACCTTTAGTACTGTTGATTCAATTTAAAAACTTGTATGTAGTTGGGCATATACATCGATGTTCCTTTATGCTTTAAGTGCCGTTTTTTAAAGGCCACCCCTAGAAAAAAAGGCGCGTTTTTGCAAGTAGATTTTTTCTCCTCAGTTTGTGCTGCTCTTCAAAATTGGTGTTTTTTATCTTTCCTGTTGGTGTTTTTCACATAGCATGTGTAGATGCCTATGTTCGACGATTGTTCTATCTTAAATTTTCATTCAGGGTCCACAATTGAACGAACGAAATGCGGTCTAAATGATCTACCGAAAATTAACGGTTTTTGAAACAGACTATAACTTGTTCAAAACTGACCTAAATTTCATAGTACAACATTATGGTTGAATGATGGACCTTACTTCGGTGATTTGTAAACAGCGTTTCGAAATCGTTCAACATTTGTGAAATTATCGCCCATTATTATAACACAACCAGAAAGTCAGATTAGGGCCGAAAAAACGTAAAGATCATAGTTCTTTTATAATTGTCAAAAGTTCAATTTGAATCACTGAATTAGACTAAATTTGCTGTTTTATGCGTCCTGTAACATACAAACTCCAAATGTAGTGTACACATTGACCACGAGCCTTTCAGTCATTGTTTTATCATTCCCACCCCTAACGTTGCATTGAAAATAGCATGTTTCATGAAATAGACTATAGCTAATTAAAACGTGAATATAAACAATGAATTTTGTAATAATCTATGATTTTATGCAGAATTTATGCGCTTAAAGTAAAATTTGCCGAATTCAAATGCCAAAAGAAACATGTATAGAATACAATGGACCAATGGCCTTTCTATGTTATTTTCCATATGGGGTACCCCTTTTCGATTATTATTTCGTTGAAAGACAAAGTTAATTTAATGTTAAATTAAGAGAGATTATTTATGTTAAAGAATAGGGGGTTTATTTGGTGTTATTAAAAATATAGGTTCGCATTGCTTTTCTGGCTGAAAAATGAAGGTCAAAAAGGGGGAGTCTCATTTTTTTCAAATTTCCTCGAGGTGCCCGCACGTATTCCAAATTTGATTTCTTCCTCCTAAATGTGTATAAAACTCCTTTTTTGTGTATTTTCATACCAAAGATTGCATTTCTTTCCAAAATATATTTACTTTAACAATCATTATTGACCAATCGCGTTTAACCTGACAGTTTTTTCACGCTTTACTTTGTGCTCATAAAATGGCCGCGCCCATACCGTTATGCAATAGTACATTGATACCTATAGAAATATTAAATGGATGCAGAATTAAGCAAATTGCATACCTTTAGTACTGTTGATTCAATTTAAAAACTTGTATGTAGTTGGGCATATACATCGATGTTCCTTTATGCTTTAAGTGCCGTTTTTTAAAGGCCACCCCTAGAAAAAAAGGCGCGTTTTTGCAAGTAGATTTTTTCTCCTCAGTTTGTGCTGCTCTTCAAAATTGGTGTTTTTTATCTTTCCTGTTGGTGTTTTTCACATAGCATGTGTAGATGCCTATGTTCGACGATTGTTCTATCTTAAATTTTCATTCAGGGTCCACAATTGAACGAACGAAATGCGGTCTAAATGATCTACCGAAAATTAACGGTTTTTGAAACAGACTATAACTTGTTCAAAACTGACCTAAATTTCATAGTACAACATTATGGTTGAATGATGGACCTTACTTCGGTGATTTGTAAACAGCGTTTCGAAATCGTTCAACATTTGTGAAATTATCGCCCATTATTATAACACAACCAGAAAGTCAGATTAGGGCCGAAAAAACGTAAAGATCATAGTTCTTTTATAATTGTCAAAAGTTCAATTTGAATCACTGAATTAGACTAAATTTGCTGTTTTATGCGTCCTGTAACATACAAACTCCAAATGTAGTGTACACATTGACCACGAGCCTTTCAGTCATTGTTTTATCATTCCCACCCCTAACGTTGCATTGAAAATAGCATGTTTCATGAAATAGACTATAGCTAATTAAAACGTGAATATAAACAATGAATTTTGTAATAATCTATGATTTTATGCAGAATTTATGCGCTTAAAGTAAAATTTGCCGAATTCAAATGCCAAAAGAAACATGTATAGAATACAATGGACCAATGGCCTTTCTATGTTATTTTCCATATGGGGTACCCCTTTTCGATTATTATTTCGTTGAAAGACAAAGTTAATTTAATGTTAAATTAAGAGAGATTATTTATGTTAAAGAATAGGGGGTTTATTTGGTGTTATTAAAAATATAGGTTCGCATTGCTTTTCTGGCTGAAAAATGAAGGTCAAAAAGGGGGAGTCTCATTTTTTTCAAATTTCCTCGAGGTGCCCGCACGTATTCCAAATTTGATTTCTTCCTCCTAAATGTGTATAAAACTCCTTTTTTGTGTATTTTCATACCAAAGATTGCATTTCTTTCCAAAATATATTTACTTTAACAATCATTATTGACCAATCGCGTTTAACCTGACAGTTTTTTCACGCTTTACTTTGTGCTCATAAAATGGCCGCGCCCATACCGTTATGCAATAGTACATTGATACCTATAGAAATATTAAATGGATGCAGAATTAAGCAAATTGCATACCTTTAGTACTGTTGATTCAATTTAAAAACTTGTATGTAGTTGGGCATATACATCGATGTTCCTTTATGCTTTAAGTGCCGTTTTTTAAAGGCCACCCCTAGAAAAAAAGGCGCGTTTTTGCAAGTAGATTTTTTCTCCTCAGTTTGTGCTGCTCTTCAAAATTGGTGTTTTTTATCTTTCCTGTTGGTGTTTTTCACATAGCATGTGTAGATGCCTATGTTCGACGATTGTTCTATCTTAAATTTTCATTCAGGGTCCACAATTGAACGAACGAAATGCGGTCTAAATGATCTACCGAAAATTAACGGTTTTTGAAACAGACTATAACTTGTTCAAAACTGACCTAAATTTCATAGTACAACATTATGGTTGAATGATGGACCTTACTTCGGTGATTTGTAAACAGCGTTTCGAAATCGTTCAACATTTGTGAAATTATCGCCCATTATTATAACACAACCAGAAAGTCAGATTAGGGCCGAAAAAACGTAAAGATCATAGTTCTTTTATAATTGTCAAAAGTTCAATTTGAATCACTGAATTAGACTAAATTTGCTGTTTTATGCGTCCTGTAACATACAAACTCCAAATGTAGTGTACACATTGACCACGAGCCTTTCAGTCATTGTTTTATCATTCCCACCCCTAACGTTGCATTGAAAATAGCATGTTTCATGAAATAGACTATAGCTAATTAAAACGTGAATATAAACAATGAATTTTGTAATAATCTATGATTTTATGCAGAATTTATGCGCTTAAAGTAAAATTTGCCGAATTCAAATGCCAAAAGAAACATGTATAGAATACAATGGACCAATGGCCTTTCTATGTTATTTTCCATATGGGGTACCCCTTTTCGATTATTATTTCGTTGAAAGACAAAGTTAATTTAATGTTAAATTAAGAGAGATTATTTATGTTAAAGAATAGGGGGTTTATTTGGTGTTATTAAAAATATAGGTTCGCATTGCTTTTCTGGCTGAAAAATGAAGGTCAAAAAGGGGGAGTCTCATTTTTTTCAAATTTCCTCGAGGTGCCCGCACGTATTCCAAATTTGATTTCTTCCTCCTAAATGTGTATAAAACTCCTTTTTTGTGTATTTTCATACCAAAGATTGCATTTCTTTCCAAAATATATTTACTTTAACAATCATTATTGACCAATCGCGTTTAACCTGACAGTTTTTTCACGCTTTACTTTGTGCTCATAAAATGGCCGCGCCCATACCGTTATGCAATAGTACATTGATACCTATAGAAATATTAAATGGATGCAGAATTAAGCAAATTGCATACCTTTAGTACTGTTGATTCAATTTAAAAACTTGTATGTAGTTGGGCATATACATCGATGTTCCTTTATGCTTTAAGTGCCGTTTTTTAAAGGCCACCCCTAGAAAAAAAGGCGCGTTTTTGCAAGTAGATTTTTTCTCCTCAGTTTGTGCTGCTCTTCAAAATTGGTGTTTTTTATCTTTCCTGTTGGTGTTTTTCACATAGCATGTGTAGATGCCTATGTTCGACGATTGTTCTATCTTAAATTTTCATTCAGGGTCCACAATTGAACGAACGAAATGCGGTCTAAATGATCTACCGAAAATTAACGGTTTTTGAAACAGACTATAACTTGTTCAAAACTGACCTAAATTTCATAGTACAACATTATGGTTGAATGATGGACCTTACTTCGGTGATTTGTAAACAGCGTTTCGAAATCGTTCAACATTTGTGAAATTATCGCCCATTATTATAACACAACCAGAAAGTCAGATTAGGGCCGAAAAAACGTAAAGATCATAGTTCTTTTATAATTGTCAAAAGTTCAATTTGAATCACTGAATTAGACTAAATTTGCTGTTTTATGCGTCCTGTAACATACAAACTCCAAATGTAGTGTACACATTGACCACGAGCCTTTCAGTCATTGTTTTATCATTCCCACCCCTAACGTTGCATTGAAAATAGCATGTTTCATGAAATAGACTATAGCTAATTAAAACGTGAATATAAACAATGAATTTTGTAATAATCTATGATTTTATGCAGAATTTATGCGCTTAAAGTAAAATTTGCCGAATTCAAATGCCAAAAGAAACATGTATAGAATACAATGGACCAATGGCCTTTCTATGTTATTTTCCATATGGGGTACCCCTTTTCGATTATTATTTCGTTGAAAGACAAAGTTAATTTAATGTTAAATTAAGAGAGATTATTTATGTTAAAGAATAGGGGGTTTATTTGGTGTTATTAAAAATATAGGTTCGCATTGCTTTTCTGGCTGAAAAATGAAGGTCAAAAAGGGGGAGTCTCATTTTTTTCAAATTTCCTCGAGGTGCCCGCACGTATTCCAAATTTGATTTCTTCCTCCTAAATGTGTATAAAACTCCTTTTTTGTGTATTTTCATACCAAAGATTGCATTTCTTTCCAAAATATATTTACTTTAACAATCATTATTGACCAATCGCGTTTAACCTGACAGTTTTTTCACGCTTTACTTTGTGCTCATAAAATGGCCGCGCCCATACCGTTATGCAATAGTACATTGATACCTAATCGAATTTACAATAGCAAAAGACAATTTTGCATGCATTTTATTTATCAGATTATTTATCTCGTATAGCTGTGATATTGTCCAGATGATTTGTAGTTTACATTGATTGTTTTTGTTTGATTAAAAGCTTTTTAACTCCACTTTCTGGTGTCAAGTGTTTTTAAGGGAAAAGCGGGGGGGGGGGGGGGGGGGGGGGGTTAGGAAACCGCTGGCGGCAGTACAATGATAAATACCCGGACTTTCGGTAGGAAAAGTTTTGCATTGAAGCATAGGAAAAAAGAAAACATATTCAATGTTAGGAACATTTTATTGCAATACAGTCTCCAAGCCAAGCGGGTTACTAGTAAGTGCAAGAAATGACACTATAAGGTCTAAAATACATGCTGTTCGTGTATGATTTGAACAAAAAAATTGACATAAAAGCTTCTTTGACTCATTACAACATTATATATTATAACTGCACAGAAAATTTTTTTTAAAAAGCTGAATTGAGAAGGATTGCCAGTTTTCCTATCAAAGGTCGGGGGTCGGGTTGATACACTCTAATTAAGTATTAACTACACAAATATTTTCTCCATCGAGGGATAACAAAATTTCCGTTTTGCACATTGTATAATCCGATTATATTAAATGTGCACAACGAAAATTTTGTTATCCCTCGATGAACAAAATATTTTTTGTAGTTATAAAGTAAATTCAAACAATAGAATAAACTCAACAATTTTTTTTTTTTTTAAACTGGACATTTTTGAAAAAATATGTCACAAAAAGTGTTAGTTTCCCGCGGAGTATTATATGACGTCGAAGGGTGTGCGTCTCCATCACGATCATTTTTTTTTTCCATTCTGTTAAAAAAAAATTTTCAGCCAATCAAAAGTCAGTATTCTCACAAATTTTATTTATATAATGATTAGTGAAATTGACAGACCCATATCTTTATTGTAGCATTGTTTACCTGTATGTCGAAGGGTCCTGTTACTCCTGACAAATTACTTACCATCAAATAAATCAAAATTAATTGATTTTAAATTTGTGAAATAATTCCAAAAATTAACTAAATTCGGAATTGAAACTTGTCTCTTACATTGTGACTTGTACCAATATGAGCACCGCATATATCGCAAAAGTTGGGAACATACTGGGAGGGTTCCCAGTGCTCGACCCACAGAGCAGACCAGTGCGTCCCCAGGTAGCGGATTGGGGAAAAACTCCTGTTTCGAGGAGGGGGGGGGTCAGGCCATAATACGGAAAGCCTGGCCACTGACCGTAGTGGATATCGTGTTTGGAGAGTGCCACTCTCCTTGCACGATAAAGGACTTTTTGGTAGATTTCTTAAAAGAGTAGGTTCATTATAGCCGCTACAAAAGACTAAATTATCATCTCCTAACCAAAACTCCATACCTTTCCAGTGGCAGTCAAAATTGTGTTCAATGTATCCCATTCCAACCCCGTTTTTCGTTGATCATGTGTTAACTTGTTCTAATCCGGAATATAGCTGAAATACTGCTCGACATACGAATAGCAAATATCCCATCAATATACCGCAAAATGTGGCTCGATGGTCCATTGGTCAAGGTACATGTAATTAGTCTTGCTATTGATCAACACTGAGGCTGACTCCGGCAGGATGTATTCGACCCTGAGGCTGACTCCGGAAAGATCTAGTCGACACTGAGGCTGACTCTGGCAAGATATAGTCGACACTGAGGCTGACACCGGCAAGATGCAGTCGGCACTGAGGCTAAATCCGGGAGAGATGTAGTCGACACTGAGGCTTACTCCGGCAAGATGTAGTCAATCTTAAATGACAAGGGTTGACAGTTTTAATGACGAACGCCGTAGGATTTAAGCGTGTACTAGATTCAAACCCCTGCAAAATTAACCAAAATTTGAAAGTGGTGTTAAAACCCAATAAAATAAACAAACAAATTAAATAATTTGTTTTTGTTTGGGGCGGGGGTGGGGGGGGGTGGGATTATTTTTACATGTTAAACGATTGCGAAATAAATGAAAATGAAGGCTTAAACATATTAATAAATATAAAAACAATGTATTTTTTATTTATAGCTGTTGATGCTTAGCTAATTTGTGTGTATCTGAGGTGGTTGGATAGTCGCATTCGGTAGCCAGAAAACTCGGCCCGAGTGCAAATCGGCTCGGGACATCTCGGCCCGATAAAGGACAACTTGGACAATTAATAAAATGTGAAGTTTTATTTGAATTTCCATCCGATTTTACCTGTAAATGTTGAATTTGTGTAAATATATATGTGATGTCTTCTATGATGGGTCAGTGTCTTTTTTTTTAAACTTTTAACACAAGGTGCTGCTGTTTCATTAAATAAAAATAAAAAATAATTGCATTAGGTTAACAGTAATAACAATACTAATAAGACAAGAAGTTTGACATAGATCATGCAGCAAATAGCATTAAATCAGCTCTATTAATATCTATATCAGATAAACCAGAAACACAATTACGATACAGCACTGTTCTAGTCTTTAAACACGTGGGGAATACAAAGTGCCGCATATCCGACTTGCTGTGATCCGGTTACTGATGTAATCAGACCACAACTTGCTCTCACATTCTGTGTATTCTTCCTCTGACGAAGGCGTAGCTTTCCTTCATTTATCATCTTCAGTTAGAGTGGCTTTTGCGTACATAAGCTGAATAAGTAAGTAAAGCTGCAGGTTATCTTTCTGGGCCAGGTTGTTAAAGCGCTTGTGCCACACCTCGACGTCGTTGTTCGTGCGTACACTCTTGCCGAAACACTCCATGCTGAAACGGACCATACAGTTCTGCAAACCAGGTGTCTTGTACTCATCACAGGCTGAAGTTGTTCTGTTGCCTTGTATTTCAGGGTGTTGAAAACTTCAGGGTTGTTGTCAGGTGGTAGAAATGGAAGGACAAAAACGAGTCTCAGGAACTTGTAGACGTCGTCATGGCTGGTGTACGAACACGGAGTTAAAATATTTACATGTACAACTATATTAAAAACAGAGTTGGTGGTTTTTTTCGTGTACAGCTTTTAAACACCACATATATATGAAATAGGCAGTAAGGGATTCATTTGTTTGATTAACACAGAGTTCGCGGTTTGTAAAAATATGATAAACACATATTGAAAGGTTTTTCATGTACAGCTGTGGTTTTATCCTTCTTTCCGCAAATGTTTAGCTTTAACATGGGGTCAAATTTTTTTATAAGAAAAACCAGGGATGCCCTTGTACAAACTCCAAACATTTGCACGACAACTGGCAATACATGTCGATTAAGGCTGGAGTCGAGCACACCTTCTTGAATATGTATTGCTGATCATACAGATAACAATTTATCAACTAACTGAGATCTTTTATTCAATCAGAGGGTACAACTATATGTTGTAATTGTCATGATTATGCATTTAGTTATTTATTTAGACAAAGTATTAAATGTCTAGAACCACCTGTGTCTATTAAATTTCTAGAACCACTTGTGTCTATTAAATGTCTAGAACCACTTGTGTCTATTAAATGTCTAGAACCACTGGTGTCTATTAAATGTCTAGAACCACTTGTGTCTATTAGATGTCTAGAACCACTTGTGTCTATTAAATGTCTAGAACCACTTGTGTCTATTAAATGTCTAGAACCACTTGTGTCTATTAAATGTCTAGAACCACTTATGTCTATTAAATGTCTAGAACCACTTGTGTCTATTAAATGTCTAGAACCACTTGTGTCTATTAAATTTCTAGAACCACTTGTGTCTATTAAATATCTAGAACCACTTGTGTATATTAAATGTCTAGAACCGCTGGTGTCTATTAAATGTCTAGAACCACTTGTGTCTATTAAATGTCTAGAACCACTTGTGTCTATTAAATGTCTAGAACCACTGGTGTCTATTAAATGTCTAGAACCACTTGTGTCTATTAGATGTCTAGAACCACTTGTGTCTATTAAATGTCTAGAACCACTTGTGTATATTAAATGTCTAGAACCACTGGTGTCTATTAAATGTCTAGAACCACTTGTGTATATTAAATGTCTAGAACCACTTATGTATATTAAATGTCTAGAACCACTTGTGTATATTAAATGTCTAGAACCACTGGTGTCTATTAAATGTCTAGAACCACTGGTGTATATTAAATGTCTAGAACCACTGGTGTCTATTAAATGTCTAGAACCACTCGTGTCTATTAAATGTCTAGAACCACTTGTGTCTATTAAATGTCTAGAACCACTTGTGTCTATTAAATGGCTAGAACCACTTGTGTCTATTAAATGTCTAGAACCACTGGTGTCTATTAAATGTCTAGAACCACTGGTGTCTATTAAATGTCTAGAACCACTTGTGTCTATTAAATGTCTAGAACCACTTGTGTCTATTAAATGTCTAGAACCACTTGTGTCTATTAAATGTCTAGAACCACTTGTTTATATTAAATGTCTAGAACCACTGGTGTATATTAAATGTCTAGAACCACTTGTGTCTATTAAATGTCTAGAACCACTTGTGTCTATTAAATGTCTAGAACCACTTGTGTATATTAAATGTCTAGAACCACTTGTGTCTATTAAATGTATAGAACCACTTGTGTCTATTAAATGTCTAGAACCACTCGTGTCTATTAAATGTCTAGAACCACTGGTGTATATTAAATGTCTAGAACCACTGGTGTATATTAAATGTCTAGAACCACTTGTGTCTATTAAATGTCTAGAACCACTTGTGTCTATTAAATGTCTAGAACCACTTGTGTATATTAAATGTCTAGAACCACTTGTGTCTATTAAATGTCTAGAACCACTTGTGTCTATTTAATGTCTAGAACCACTCGTGTCTATTTAATGTCTAGAACCACTTGTGTCTATTAAATGTCTAGAACCACTTGTGTCTATTAAATGTCTAGAACCACTTGTGTCTATTAAATGTCTAGAACCACTTGTGTCTATTAAATGTCTAGAACCACTTGTGTCTATTAAATGTCTAGAACCACTTGTGTCTATTAAATGTCTAGAACCACTTGTGTCTATTAAATGTCTAGAACCACTTGTGTCTGTTTAATTTTTGATATGCTGATGCTATGTATTGGTATAATAGTCAGAAAACAGGATACGAAGATGATACATCTTTCAAATAATAGTAAACAAATTCATTTTATCAGCAAACTGTAAACTTATGTAAAACATTAATTATAAAACGCCTTATAATAATAAATTAAAACTGTCCAATTCACATAAAACTATTGATACACATTTATATATTTAACCTTCATTTCCAATGTATATGAACACGTTCTTTCCGCATGGCTTCGGAGTTTTTTGTCAATACCGTCAATATAGGCATTGCACGACACTTGGGAACTCGACAACCTCATTTTACATCGAAAACCTAATTCACTAAAACTCTCGACAACCGGAAAAATAACGACATAAATGGCCACACCCCGTTGTAAAACAATGATAAAGAACAGCCTCCGTGGATTATTTCTTTTCTAATCAGACAATTGCAGTACATACAGAAGTTTTACGTATCTACAGGCAATACCATTTAAGCCATAAACTGGCTGTTCCGTCAATGTAACATTCACAATAAATTGCAACGGATAGTTGTAGCGCGTGTCTCTAAATATAAGATAAGACACACTCAATTGTTTTCCGGTGGGAGTTAAGGTTTTATAATTGGACCAGCCCTTTAAAGACACGCCCTCCTCTTCGCGTGTTGCTCATAAATAGAATCATTTTTTACATGGTTGTGGTCACAAAAAGTTATATTGGAACTACAAAGGACAACCTGCAACAGATTTTTGAAAAGACAGACTTATGAGAAATGACGCCATAAAATATTGTCTTTTCTATAATTTTGGTCTTTTCAGTTTGATAAAACTCATCAATGCCTGCTCAATATGTTGACAGTTCTGGGTTTTATTTTATAAACTAGTAAAACTACGGAACACTAAATTAAATCATATATCTTTATTTGTTTTAAAGTCACACTCCTTTATAAAAGGCGTCCACTTCAACGTTGTTTATATTTTTAGACACATATACTTCAATCGATCACTACATTACTATTTAACTGAAAAACTTGCAAATATTTAATCCATATGTTTCATTCAATGGGGAAAAATGCGAAATTTAAAAATAAATTAAGGTGTAAAAATGTTGCGAAATTAAAATAATTAGAGAGGGGTATCGCCGAGCAAAGCGTATCGCGATATATCGGAAATTGCTTATACATGCATTTGAAGTAAACCAGGTTCCTCAACAGAGAGTCGGCATTCCTTCTTTTTACTAGTATTTGTAACAGGCAACAATAATGGATGATGTCGACGTAAATGTGTTGTCAAGAATGTTGTTCCGCCCGAACATTTGATGGTCATTTTGCACGTGAAACAACCAGCGACATTTTTCAGTATAGTCTGGAGTGGCTTTTGACTTAATAAGTCCGAAATGCTTCCACACTGGAGCTTTTCCTTTTAACTTTTTTACAATTTCTTCCCGAGGTGTCAAGACTGTCCTGCATTTTGCATTGCTATTGTAATTAGTGGTATTACCGGTATTACCGTACTATTCCGGGACTGAGTACATCGCAGTGCAATTTTGCATGCATTAAAGTTATATTAATTGGCAGTTAAACATATTAAAAAGTAGGGATACACAGGTAATTTTACGTAAATAAAGTAAAATTTAACTTTTTGTAGGATGTACGGAGTCTTACGAATTTCACCGAGCATACCGGTATTCCGGTATTCAGATCCCGTACCGATACGGCGTATCGCAAATGACCCGATTCGCAATATACCGGTATACCGGTAATACCGCCCAGCACTAAAAATAATATATTAGCGTTTTAATATTAGATATAATGCATGTTATTTAAAGGATTTCAAGACAGTTTTTGTCAAATCTTTATTAATCTGATTAAGGTAGGAGACTTAAGTTCTTGCCGTAAGCGCCGATATAAAGGACCAATGAACATAATCAAGTCTGGCGGCGAGTCGAATGCACCTTAATTTAGTAGAATGTACAGAGAGATGATAATAATTGACCGCTATCTCCCTTTGTTGTTGTTCAATCTATTATTTAGACAATGTGCATAATTATCGTAATTCCAGGACTTTTATGAACCTCTTGTACACTACTAGACTGTCTAATTTAAAACGAAACATTCGGAAACATGTTTGTTTTCTGTTTTTTTCGGCAGAGTTAATAGAAAAATACGAGAATATTTTTTTTATTATCTTCTTGTCCGGCTCACAGACAATCATATAATGGGGTAATATAAAATCTTTTCTACCACTAAAAATAATGTAGAGATAGGTATGAACTGTTAAATTAGTGGCTACAAAACCCACACCTGTTTAGAAATTTACGTATTTATTTCTTTGACCTGTAAGGGTTTTGGCGCCCTCCAAACACGTAACTCACTGACAATCGCAAACAAAATGGCCTCCTTTTTCCCAAAAAAGTTTTGACTGTGCAGTTCTGTCGGTTAAGTCTAACCGTCCCTAGTATACAGTCTGCTATATGATTAAGGGAGTCCGAGAATCCTCTGCCGTCCAACGCTTTTTTGCGTGGGAAAATAAGTGTTGGACGGCAGAGGATTCTCGGACTATGATTAAGGGTGATTAGAAGAGTAATTTCAAGTAATATACACCGTATACTTTTTATTACATGAATAGAATTCTGTGCGTTTTCAAATGGTCTAAAAACTTCTTTCGGAACATCATCAATTACACAGCAGTACTAAAATTCCACTGCACAAGCGGTCAAGTGGAATCCAATATTGACATGTTCTGATCTGATTCATGATTTACGCGGTTACATCTGACATATTATCAGATATATTATTTAGTATTACCTAAATAGAATTTTGCGTGTTTTGATTGGTCTAAATTTCGTGTCATGTTACATCGCAACAGTACTAATATTGCATTTAAATATGGTTATGTTTGTCCGCTGCACAAATGGTCTAGCGGAATCCAATATTGACCTGTTTTCGGATTCATTGATGCGTGTTTAACGCAAAAATCTAGTCAACAACAATGCACGCGTCTGCTGCTAATACATTTGCTACGATACACGAGGATTTTATTGTTTTATTCATGTAATAAACAGTTAAAGTCACTGATATGTAGTATCTGTCGGGATTTTTTCAACACCTAAAAATGTATAATCACCTCGCATAGCAGTTCGTTGAATATTACGTTTTCTCTGGTTAAGAAATTCCGATAGCGACTTATATCAAGGTCAATAACTGTATAATATTAAATGTTATCATAACGCTTATAAATCCATTTATTACTTTCTACTTTTGTTAAAACGTGCGAGATTTACTTCATATGCTACCACTAAAGGACTGTTTACTTGCTTGTGCTTTAACACTTTCTGCAATTTGTCAACTATTTCGTGGCGTCTAGTTGTTTTTGTGGGAGGAAAGCGGAGTTCCCGAGTGAAAACTGGCAATCCACGTCAATTATGGTTGTAGTCGAGCACACACTGCCTGCAGTTAGGCTCGAACTGACAAACTTTGTGTTGACAGACCACGTGATCAATATTAGATGCATCTTCAATAGGCATGGGCTGCGATCCGTTCTTTCTCTATTCACCCTTAGCAGATTGAGCAGGATTTTTGAAGTCACAAGCTAACGACTTCTATTGAATCCATCAATAGAGGTAGATGTAACCAATCAGAACGCGTTTTACAAAGCTTCGTGTTTGAGATAAACTGGGAATTTGAGATGTGTAGATTATATTCCCGAATCATTACCAAACCAAATCAAAGTTTTTCATCCAATATTTAATTGTAATTTGGCGTGTTTCACATCCAAAGAAGACAAAGGAATGGTGTATTTATGTGGATACTACTCTACAAATCTGCGTTGGTTATCGGCGACGATTTCGATTCGTCTCTGGCCGAATATAATAGAAAAATTAAACAACATTTATCAGAACAATTTACAAATATTTTAAGAGGATTGTTTTCAAGTTTTCGAGATTTTACAGAGACATTCATTATAGATAATGAGAGTGGCAAGGTTTAACGAAAATAGTCGTGAAGATGCCATTCATTTCAAATATTAACGTTAACACAACTTGAAAACAGAAATAAAATTGTGTAAAAACCATGGCGTACTGGTTAGTTAATAAGTATACATGTATTTAATGGAGTCGTTGTGGCACTAAGACCTGTTTATCAACCAGTAATGATTGTTGAATAGAGTCGTAGATATCCGTCAAAAACTATATAGGGTGAAGCAGAAATTTAGTTTCTTTTGTCAATTGGTATTAAATTATAAAATATTGAATTATAATTAGTCATAACTTTATCAAAAAAGAAAAAATCTTAAGTCATGATTTATTTACATTAACAATTTACTGAAGGAGGCTTCGTCTTTTTTAAAATATCCTTTGTGTAAGCTATACAATATGTCGTTATCTTTGTTTTATTCTCGAACGAATGGAAGAGGCAAATGTAACACCGGTGTTCGAAAATGGTCCCCCGATTGAAGTAAAAAAATATAATCCTATCTCTTTACTTGGTGTTATATTATAGCTCACATAAAAACCTTGCATTATGATTGGTTAGCAAGCCGTATACATCAAGCTATGTATGTATACGTCTACAGCCGTATACATAAAGAATATTTTATCCCGTATCGGCCCCTATACTACGACTTCGTTCCGCTTCGATTGAAAATCTAACAAAGTGCAACAATGTCTAATGTTTTAAACGAAGTAAATAAATTGATATGTAATTTATTTGTTTAAATTACAGAAGGGAGGTAAATTAAGAAACAAAATTACTCAAATATCAGCGATAGAAGGCACGGAAAAAAGAGTTAATATCCTTAGTAGGGTACGATTTGTCCTTGACAGGTATGTCCTGGAGAGAGTGTACTATTCTTATATTAGACCAATTATGGAATATAGTGATGTCGTGTGGCATAACCATACACATTACATAGTAAACCAGTTAAAGATTGTACAGGTAGACGTTATGTGTATTGTTCCCGGAGAAAAAAAAATTGACGTCGTTAGAAAAACTTTATCAAGAGACGCGTTGGAAAACACTTTCGGCTAGGAAGGAAAACATTGACTTATTTTATTATATAAGATTATAAATAAGGAATTCCCAAATTATTTATGGAAACTTGTTCCTACTTCAATTAGTGATCGGCATAGTCATTTTACTCGCCAAGTCGAAAATATTGTTTATGTTCGTACCCGAACGAACTTCTACTCTGAATACTTTCTGCCTGCGACCATTAACATTTGGAATAATTTACAAGTAGATGTACGAAAGTCTACCTCATTAAGTATATTAAAAAATAAATTGGAGACTCATAGCAAAGTAACCACAAAACACTATTACGGCGGAACTAGAAAAGGTCAGATTCTACATGCATTTCTTACTTTTCCAGTGGCAGTCATAAATGTATTCCCTGTGACCCATCCCACCCCCCCCCACCCCCCATTTTCCGTTGATTTATTGTTTGTTAACTTGTTCCCGTCCTGAATATAGCTGAAATACATCTCGCTGGACGTAAAGCAGACATCTACTCAACCAATCAGTCGAATGAAATGTCGTTCACAGTCCGTATTAACTGAAGTAAAATATAATTTTTTCGAAAAAAATAATGCTTCATTTAACGTTTGGGACATTTGATTGTTCGTATAAATATAGACTAACGTTCGTTACTTGCGTCGAATTTTAGCTATAGCATGGGGTCCAGTTTTAATTGGGTAATTATAGATTACTTACATGTAACATTTTTCATATCGGCCGTTATATCAGACCGAGACTCCCATGTCACGCCCGAGGGCTGATATGGGTCCAAGGCTGATATCAGGACCGATATGGAAAATTATATGCCATAATCTGTTTATCACATATTTTATCCGGAAACAAAGCAATTGAAAACAGTTTAATATTTCAAAAAATTAATCAAACAAAAAAACATATACAAAAACAGTTAAATATCATAGGTTTTAGAAGAAAGAAGTTTTCATCACAGATGTGTCACTCCATAAAAACTATTTGCATTTTTTGTTTGGTATTTTCATTTTTCATGCTATCAACAAATATAGAATTTGTTCTGCAGTGACAGCAACTAACCTGTCATCCGTCATTACGTTAGTTGAAGTTCGTATGCTATGTTGACATATGAGTGGAAGTGCAAAATTAAAGCGGAAGCTTAAAGCCGATATCAGCCACCGGGCTAATATCGATTAGTCCTTTACTGTTTATCATCCCAATGCAAGACTCGTAGAGAGCCTCGGGATGGACAAGATATCTTTTGCCCCTGGGTTTAAGATTTTCTTGTCTCGCCTTTCCACTTGTGATAGATACTATTTGTCTCAACCCCTGAGAGATAAGAATTTCACGTTCCTTTTCCCTTAAAAATTGTATTGGGACGTCAGTTGTCGGTTCGGCAATATAATTCATAAAATATTTGCTTTTGTTCTATTTTTGTAGTCTTTGAGTTATAAAAGGAAAGAAACAAGATTAAGTGAAAACTCCACTCATTTTCGGAAGTAATTCGTTAAATTTTGTTCAATTAGGTCAACTGAAAACTGGTTTCTAGGTCAACAACCTTCCATGATCTAGAAAATCCCTTAACAAGATAATATTATGGTTTATCATATTAGAGTAAGTTTGCCAATCATCGGACATGCGGGTTCATCAGACAGAAAATTTATCTTTATCTAAATCTGTATTAAAATATTTAACAATTCTGCTGAATTCGAAACATGCGATTCTGGCATCCGAAAACCTCATTTAAACGAGCGTTTGATTGGTCATTTACTGCTTTATTCTTTCAATCGGATAACCTCCGTTCTTCCCACCCCTCCCCCACCGCCCCACCCTTCAAAAAGGTAGTAAATCCATTTGTGCATTATTTGGCAATCTACTTTGTAGTTATGTTATTTTCTCGCTATTTAGTTTCAAATCTGTATTTTTTCAAACTTAATTTCCCTTACTGATTAATACACCACTTTCAGCAATTTTCCAGCTATATCGTGACATCCAGTGTTTTATCGACCTTTAGTAGGAAAACTGGCAATCCTTGTCAATTAAAATTGTAGTCGAGAACACTGCCCACAGCGAGACTCTAACTCGCAACCTCAAAATGATAATCCACGTGATAAATAGTAGACGAACTATAATACTACTGTTTACAGCGGGAAAATAACGAAACTTATACATGTTCACTTTTTTACATCAGTGGCGGATCCAGGGGGGGACGTAAGGGGCGTACGCCCCCCCTTTAAAAAAAGGAAAGAAAAAAGAGAACAGGGAGGGTAACAACCAGCGCCAAATGCAAAAATGTAATATCCGCTCGTCCTCACCATAAATTAATGCATTATCGGTACTAATTTGTTTATTATGATATCTCTGTTGTATACTGTACCAAATAAAGGTTACTGAACACTATAAAAACCTTGTGTTAAATAAATTCGTTTAGATGCTTGGAAATTGCGAGAATGCAGGATTTTGCACCATGTTTGCGAGAGCTTATGGGGCATAAAGCGGCCCTAGACCCCCTGCTGGGAGGAACACTTCGTGGCCCTCCTGTTCCGATATCACCTTTTTACGCCCCTCCCCCACCCCCTTTTCGAAAATCCTGTGCATCAATATGTGTTGTACGCAATTTTCAGCGTGTATTCAGTTAGATGTATATTATGACGTCCAGTTTGTATTATGTAGAACGAATAATCGTACTCTCGCTTTTTTGGCGAGGGTACGAATTTAGTCCCATTACTCGTAATGTAGCAGAGCGGGAGTGAATCACTACCGGCACTTTGATGTCCAAAAGAAATTGCATATACAATCAGACGTGGTCGATCTTGATATCTTTTGACAGTGTCACCATTTTTGTATCGGTTTCATGTTTAAAATCAATGCGTGTTGCATCTCGGGTAATATATGTGTAAATTACTGGATTCTTACTACGGAATGGTTGTTATAGTATTCAAATTAGCACATTTATAATAAAATCAGGTCACATTATCCATATACGGAAAAATGATCAACATAGCATTTTCCACGTGCATCGATCTTCAAAGACGAAAAAAGAAATTTCTTCATTAAAGATCGCTTCCCGTTAGTTTCGCAATGTCTAAAGCTTTAATAACGTTTACAAAGAAGATGAATATTATGTTTGAATTTTGTATAAATAGACCGAAATTAGAATTTTTTATTTGCTACATTACGAGCAATAGGACTGAATTCTGCCGTGAATCCGACAAATAAAAAAACTAGCTTCGGATTATAACGGCAGTGAAATTCGGCCTAGTATTATGGGACGATGCAGGAGCAGCCGATGAGAATAACACAGAAGTTTGCAGTCCTGGCCAGTCACAGATAGTGTCGAGCATACCTTGTCTGTTGTCCAACTATAGAGATTGTTGATGATGTATACAGTTTTTGAATTTTACTGGGAGCGTTATAATAAACCATAGGCCTTCGCTATATATTGGCATTTGGTGAGGAATCATTTTGTATCATTAACACAATTACAGTATTTCAGATGTGTAGAACCATTGTTGTATGAAAGGTTGAAACTTCCGGTCTTGTGTACTGGTGGAGGACCACCAAATACCAGGAACCAGTCCTGAGGGCGTACGTAAAAGGAGTGCTATTTAAAAATAGCTGCTCACTGTTATAACTATAACTTTTGAACCATAATAGATATTGGAACAAACTTGGCATTTTTGGAAAGCTGAATAATTCAGGAAAAAAGAGGATAAAGTTGAACTAATGTGTACTAAGGATAAAAATTATGTGAGTCATTGGATGACATGCACTATTTTGAAACTGAACTTGAAAGTGAAAGTAGATTTTTTGAGTGAATTTACTTCCGGTTGGTCGTTCTTTCTTATATGCAATGAAAGACGTGCTGAAATTTGGAGAGAATACTTAGGGGCTACATGTTGTCATGTGACAGGAATATTTCTTTATTTGAAACAAAGTTAAAATGTTCAGAAAAATTCAAAATTAACTAATTTTATATAGCCGAAGAGGCGATAAACAATCATTGTCCTACCCCTTCTTTGACATTTTTAGCTGTTTGTCTGATCATCAATCGACAATCAACTTCCGTCGTCAAATAATGTCAGCTGATTTTGATTGGTTGAGGGACGTTGGATTTGTTGGTTAGGTTAAATACAAAGAAAGGAAAACTCTTACAATCATTATATATTTAAAACGATCCACACAATTTGAAAAAGAACTTAAAACATAAAACAAAATAAATGTTATGCTCACTGCAAAATGTTATTTAAATTGTGTCTGTCTTGTCAATTGATCTAACAGATTTCTGAACTCATCACTGTATCAGTTTTCTAGCGTAATTCTGTAAAAGAAATTACAAAACACACGTTTCTTTGTTTCTTCATAATATTAATATAATTTTTTTCAGCGTATCGATAGACAAAAGTCAAACTATAAGCATAATATTATGAACAAGAAAACACCAAAACCGACCTTCCTTCATCGTTTGTCACAAACAAAGTGCGATAATTTCTACTAAATGTCAAACCGTACGGTTGACTAATTTTCTTGTCATGGTCCAATATGATGTCAATGACGTCCCCTTCTGGCGAAAGTTGATGTATGTTATTTGAGTTCATACAAGCAATGTACAGGTTACCTCCCCTGTCAGTAGTCACAGCTCTAGGTCTATTGAAGTTCTCAGGTGTACATGTAAAACGTACTTCTCCACTGAGTTTGACACAGCCTACTGTGTTATTGTGATAGCCAGTATAGTAGACATTATCCTGTGGACCCGGATGTAGGTAGTAAATCCCATCACCAGGTACATTTATTATAGTTATTGGCTTCCCTTGTTTACTGAGGATGTACATCTTCCCACCATGACCACCAACACATATCTTATCACCGACAACAGCTATACCGAAACACCAACCAGGTACAGAATGTGTACTACCGGACTTCATTGATTTTATATCAACAAACTGTATTGAGTCCTGTAAAGGTTGGGATACTACAGCTTTATCTTCACCTGGTATAATAGCAATATTACATGGTTGACCAGATAACGTACAATCCTGTAGGTACTCACCACGATCACTGTATACCAATAACTTTGTATTATATAAGTCACAGAGTAGTAGACGGTTGTCGTCTGTCACAGCAATACTGGTTATCTGGACATTATCGGTAGATTTAATATCAAATTTCATGTCAAAGTCGAACTTTGTTGGCATCTGAATTGTTGTCGGTAAAATCTGAGCTTGATTTGATTTGGATGGTTTATACTTGAACGGACATAGTGTAGACTCAATTTGTACTGACCCCAAGGATTCGATCTGGAGTTGTTGCTGTGGAGATTTTTTTAAGGAAATTTTAAAGGTCAACATCGATGCTATTATTTTTTGTACTTTAATATCATAGTCGGAAATTTTCCATTTATACGAGTTTAATAAAATAAATAGCTGGTTCTCTGATCCGTGTTTTGACACAAGCTCTAATTTACTGGTAACCTCGTCCAGAGATTCCATCATTGTAGATAATGTTTCTTTGTCAGATTGTATTTGATTCTCGCATTTCGTCTTAGCTGATTTCATTTCAGATATCACTTTCTTTTCGAGTTCGTCTAGGCGTTCCAAAAGTTTGGATTTAATTAGCGAAATATTTCTCAGCACATCTAATTCTTCATCATTTAGACTCTTTAAATTATCTTTTCGGTTGTTAATAAGAGTTTCCAAAGTTCCACGTAAACTAGATACTGTGCTAGATACATCTTCCAACATGAGTGATTGTCTTACTCCTGTCGAAGCAACGTCTACAGGAACACATTTTTGACATGTCCGGTGCGTTTCTGCCATACAAGAACGGCAGCATATACAATCATGTTCCACGCAGAAAAAATCAAGTGTCATTTCGTCGTGTTTTTTACAACCACTTTGTACAGATAGCTTTTCCTTGGGTACCGATCCAGGACATATTAAATGATGTGAGGCGCATGCTTTGAATGAACTATGGGCATTCAGACAGACCGTACATAGGTTTTCCTCGCAATCAGTACAGTACTGTATGGCCTCTACGGGCGACAGTTCCTTACGTGAGCATGGATCGCAAAATGGTTTGGACGATGCCATTCTTTTCTGAAAAAAAATTAAATAAATAAATTATAATCTTATAATGTAAAATGGAAATATGTACTTACAATAATGTTGTTTGGTTGTTAATGTTTAACGCCAATATCAGATATTTTTGTGCTATATCGTGGTGTCCAGTTTTGTATTATATTATTTTGTATTATTTTGTAATACCATGGGAAATCCTTCGGGAGAAAAACTGGATATAGGAGTAGCCAGTCATCTCTAGGATTTAGGAGTAGCCAGCCATCTCTAGGATTTAGGAGTAGGCAGCCATCTCTTGCATTAAGGAGTAGCACAAAAAAAATTAAATTTATTTAAAGCAGTTCTACAATGTTACAATTATTTTTGAACAGCGGTTTTTGTTCACAAAAGATTAATTAAACACATTAGCAGCCATGTCGAATGTACCAAAAGCAGCTCGATACTTTAAAAAAAATGACTATCAACCCAGGACATTTTTAAGTTGAGAAAAAGCTATCTTTAAGTATGATTGCAGCGGTATTATTTTTAATCAAAAAGCTTGATAATTAAAGTGTTCTGACGATGCTCCACGTAAAGGCACCATAAATGCCGATATTAACTCTTCCGACTTGAACACAGAACCTGACTATAGGATTTAAAAGGCTTTAAATTAAATGTACTGAAATTTCAACCCTTGTCTATAATAACGGCACGTGGATAACTGTACTTGAATACCCTTGAGCCGTATGCACGTTACCACTGCACTGTAAATTCAAGTGTTATAACTGAGAACACATAATGAACACGTTTTTGTTGGGAATGGTGTTCCCAATATTTACATCATATTTATGCTAATTGTTAAGTTTTTGAACACTGGTGTTCTGCTGGTGTGTGGTTTTTGAACACTGGTGTTCTGCTGGTGTGTGGTTTTTAAACACTGGTGTTCTGCTGGTGTGTGGTTTTTGAACGCTAGTATTAACGTTCTGAATACCTGGTGTGCAATATTTTGAGCACATCCATGCGTTCAAAAATTCAATGCCAAGACGTGTTCAAAAGCCCTGTAACACTTTTTGAACACTTTTTTAAGTGTTCAAAAGGAAAATGTTAAAAAGTAGAACACTGCAATGTTCATATTGCGAACATGTTGAAAGGGTTACATATTCCGACAAAGTAAATTGCAAAGTAGGATCTAGCCGATTTGGAAATGAAGAGGTACTGCAATCAATAATAAAAGTATACTATTTAAATGTATCTGTAGTTAAGAAAATATATTTTACCCATACTTAACACCATCGGTATCTACATGTAAGTGTTAGGGCGGACCGGATCGCAATACTTGGCTAGCGAAAATGACTTAAAACTAATTTTGTATATTTTCATAGAGAATGAAAATAAATAAATTAGATAGATTATTTTGTGTAAATGTCTCGGTTAGTAAAATCATTAACATCTTGATGCTGCAAAAATAATTTCTTACAACAAGAAATGAGACATAATATTTGTATTAATTGTATAGGGAACATTCATATTAAGATACATGATTTTCAATATAGTAAATTGCTTTGTTTAAAAAAAAGCACATAAATTGAGTTGCAAAATATCATTTAATACAACATGTATATACCATTGATATATTTAGACATAATGAAACTACTTAAATACAAACTGTTTTAGAAATTTTAGAAAAAGCATCAATCTCATTTCTGCAGTTTCCTGATGAGTTTAACAAACATAGCATATGCTTAAAGAGAAAAAAACACGATTGCTACAGGTAAAGGTTCTTGAAACGCGAAGGAAAAGATATAACTGTTCATAAAAAACCAGTGTCTGAAGGAGATGTACATAAATTGTATACTAGTGGCGTTTTCAGCACTAAATCTCCCATTACACTTCAAAACAAAGTTTTCTGGGGCATAATGTTCAATTTAGGCAGACGCCGACAGGGGGGCTCGACTAATGAACAAAAACATCTTACGGCAAGTATACCGATGACAAGGTCACACCTACTATTAAATACAACGAGGCTAACAAGACACATCACGGGGTCGAATCACGGGAAAACATACAGTAGATTCGAGAGTATGCTTAGCCTGGAGATGAGCATTGTCTGTAGAAAGTTTTGACCTGTATTTAAGTATACTTAGTCTAAAATGTAAGGCTCTATTTCAGCAGACTCTCCATTACCCAAAACCAAATTGTTGGTACGCAGCTCAAAAAGTTGGAAAAAAAAAAACTTCCCCAAATGATGTCTAGAATATCCAAGGAAGCTGGACTTTCTACTAGATACACTAACCACTGCATTCGTGCTTCAAGTCTGAAACGCGCCGGAGATGACGATCTTTTGATCATGTCCGTGACTGGCCACAGAAACGTCAAGTCATTACAAAGCTATATTGCTGGTCCTTCGGAGGCATAAAAACGTGATTTGTCAACTACTATACACAGGATTGACGTAGAGTAGTGCACAAACACGGTGAGCACAAACATCGCTACGCCGGAAGTCCATGGTGAAACCAAATGTTAAGGAGAGCAATTGGGGTTAAAATTCATAATTATTCTTCTGTTCTACAAAACGACGCAAAGAATTTCTGAGAAAATAAATCAATAAAATGAGTAAGAGGATTTCGCGAACTTGTAAATTCTAATCAAAAATCAGTGATTCTTCTTTTGCTATTTTTTAGCGTTTCGTTTTTTTTTTTCAAATGTTAGTGCTTTCATATAAAATATATAATTGTGAATACTGGGGCCATGTTTTCGAAGATGTCTTAGGACTAAGACATGTTCTAAGACCATCTTAGGACAAATCTTTGTCCTAGGTCGTGTCAGCGAAAATGTCGTAAGTTAGGACAAGTCCTAATTTTTATCCTAACTTTAGGACAACGAAATAGGTGTCTTAAGTTGGTCTTAGGATGGTCATAATTTTATGAAAATCTTAGGATAGATTTAGGATGTCCTAAGGAGTAAACAAACATGGCAGCCATAACATTCATTTAAGAAGACGACAAAATATTCGAAGAAATAGATTATTTAGATATTATGACAACCCTTTGGATTATTTAGATGACACTGATATTGTCAGGAAGTACTGTTTAGCTCGGCTAATAATATATGACTTGTGTAGGAGATTTCAAAATGATCTCCAGAGGACAACAGCAAGGTCTCGTGCATTTCCAGTTTTATTACAGATAATGGTTGCTTTGAGATTTTACGCCACTGGTAGCTTCCAAATGGTTAATGCCGATGTGCACAATGTTTCCAGAACTAGTGTGTCAAAAATTACAAAAGATGTTACACAGTGCCTAGTAGGAGTTTGTAGAGAATTCGTTGTAATGCTCACAGATGTAGCAGAGCTAAGGACTGTTATGCATGGATTTTACGAGTATGCCAATTTCCCTAATGTAGTAGGGGCAGTAGATGGGATACACATAAGAATTAAAGCACCTAGCACTGATGAACATTTATATGTGAACCGCAAAAATTACCATTCTATTTATGTGCAGGGAGTGTGCAATTCTCAGATGAAGTTCTTAAACCAGTGATTTTGTTGCCTTTATTAAAAACAGCCCCCTCCTTTTCAATTGGGAAAATATATTGATGTTTTTCTTGAAATTGGGAAAACAGAGCAATGGTTTTACACATATAAAAAAGGAAAACAACAGTAAGCAGTCAATAAAATAACAAATTGATCTTTTGTTAGATATATTTATTTGACATATGTGAGATGTTCAAACATCGGATAAGCTTCCATTTTGTGTGATTTTATATTATCAAGATGTTTGGAATTATATGGATTTATTTTGAGCAGTTTAAATTATTAAGTATAAAGTATCAATGAAAAACCAGAAAAGTACATTACAATAGAATAACTTTTTTAAAAATAAGTTGCTAGAACTATAAATAAAGTACATGTATAGTTACAAAATTTCAACACTTTGAATCCTATAAAAAAGTATGTATTTTATGTAAAGTTCACTAAAACATATTTAAACATATTTAAAATAAGAAAATGAAAATGACTGCCAAAATACTAATTATTATTATGTTTAAATCGGTTCAATACTCGTTTAACACTGGCGGCATCGTATTGTGCAATTTCCGGCACACAGTTCATATCCGCTCCGGAACTTTTCTAAACTTCTTTGCTTTGAACTGGTTTCCGGTATTATTTTGCCGCTGCGCAGTTTTTACCAGGTAAAAAAGTCAGACGGATACAGCTTACACTGTTTTGTTATGGCGCGTAAACACGATAAACACGGAGTGACAAAAATACGAAGGTTTCTTATTAAAATGTTAACAAAACGGCGAGTAGCCCTCCAACGGAAGCCATGAATAATACAGACCTCGATCGCCTGTTCTTATGGTTTTCTGTTGTGATTTTTGTCACAAATTGGGAAATATTTACACAAAATTTGGGAAATTTACTCCAGGGGAAACAGCCGAAATTCGGAGGCAAATTCAAGCTAACAAAATCACTGTAAACATAGTTGCAAGATGGCCCGGTGCAACCCATGATGCTTTCATTTGGTCCAACTCAAATTTAAATGATATATTTCGAAGCAAGAACCATTGACGAAGGATGGCTATTGGGCGACAGTGCTTACCCAATTAGACCTTGGCTTCTTATACCAGTCCTAAATCCAACGACTCGTCACCAACAGGGGTATAACGCAGCACACATGAGTGCAAGAAGTGTTGTGGAAAGAAGCTTTGGCGTTTTAAAATGTAGATTTAGGTGTGTGGATACTAGTGGAGGAACACAGTTGTACACTCCACTGAAGTGTTGTCAGATTTTTATTGCCTGTGTTGTCTTGCACAACATCTGCATAATAAACAGAATACCAATACCCGATGGTAATCATCAAGATCGTGGTCGTATTAGACAGGAACAATACAATGGAAATCTGAATGATGGTGCCCAAGTCCGTCAAAGACTAATAAATGGAAGATTTTAAAATTCAAAATGACTTATTTTCTTTCTCATTTCCATATTACCAAAAAACAAATATATATATACTGACGAGAACACCAAATAATCTTCAACAGATGACCTAAGTTCAAATAAATTTAACACTATTACAATAAAAAAAGCTTTTGATATTGACTTTAATTACAATATAACTTGTTTGGTTACTGTTGTGATGGCGAATTATTCATAGTTGGTGGCCATGTTGCTTGAAGCTGGGCGATATACAGTTGTTGTTTGGCTTGTTCTAATATGAAACGTTTACACGTGACTTCCAGCATCTCTCTTTCCACCTCCAATCTTTGCTGTTCAACTTAAAGCCTTTCTTTTTATATATCTGTTATCAGCTTTTCCTGTAGAAGGCGCTGTTCTTCTATTTCTAATCTCTTGCTCTCAATTTCTACAAGTCTTTCTCCGCTGTTGTCAACATTTTTGGTGCTGGAATTACTATGTCTTTTCGTAGGAGTTGAATTTCAAGCTGCTCACCATCATTAGTATTACAAGTTGACTCTGGAAAAAATTTAAATACATGTACGTCAATTGGATACAACATTTTCTCTCCGACCCTGACCCATCATCTAACTCCTTGAATATCAGTAGCCTTAAGGATGTTTGATAAACTATTAGTTGTGAAGAAATTTCGTTAAAACTATTAAGATGTTTACTCTATAGTATTCGCAAAACTCACAGTGAAGTTGAAAGTGATCCATTGTATATACAATACATTAAGCTTAAAAACACATAGTATTTGAAATTTAGAAAGAAAAAGTATGATATTCTAAAAGTTGATTTGGGGGGGGGGGTTAAGAACTTAAACGCAAGTTCACTCAGAACGCCTAGTTGTCCATATGTGTTGTGCGTGTGTGTTTTTATTATTATTAACATTTATTTCCCTAAATCACGTTCAGCGGTGCATTAAGGACAAAGTTGACACAGGCATATGCCATTAACCCATTTCCGCCTTTCTGTTCTTTTGTTATTGTTTGTTTGTTTGGTTGTTTTTTAATTTTTTTAATTTTTTTTTGTTTTTTTTTGTTTTGTGTGCCTTTTTTCTTTCTTTCTGGTTTTTTGCGGGGGGAGGGTTCCATGCCGCTTGAATTAAAGTTAAGAAAAGAAATCACTTACCATTTTCATCTGATTAGTCAGAGTCATGAGTTGTCTGTAAACGGTAAGTGGAGGAACTGGTCTGATGATACTGGGGACATGTATCCAATCCACCGGTCTCTCCTATGATGCTAACTACCTTGTCCTGGAAAGGGGTGAGTGCCTCTGGAGGAGGTCCACCACCAGTTCTATTTGACTCCCTGCGAAATCGTGCCGCTTGCCTCTTTAGGCTGCTAGTATATGTAGTCCACTTTTTTGGCACCTCTTCAACTGTCCTTTGGTGCTCACTTGGACTTGCTGCATTAATTTTAATACAAATGCTTTTCCGTAATTTCTTCTTGGAAGCGTAACTGGTAACATTTGAAAGTTTGCTAAATAGCACAGACTTATTCTTTTCAACTTCCTCTGATAAAATGTGCAGTTCCGTTTCAGTACAATTTGGACTACTTTTCTTACTCATTTTAATAAATTGTGTAACCTGTTAAATGTAAGTCTTATTTATTTACATATAGTAAGTTGCAGCACCAAATCAGCAAAATCAACCTTTGAACCAAAACAAAGAAGAGTTCTTGCAGTCAAACCGGTTTTTTATCAATTATATAAATTACCACTTAATTAAATCACATTAAAAGACATATAAAAGTGATATTTTATGTTTTGATTTCTAACAATTTATTTCAATAATTATATATTTATATATTTATTGATATATAAATGTTTATAAAACGTGAAGTTACTTTTATTAAGTGCAGTCTACATCGAAATTTGGTCAACACATCAAATTTCTAATTTAATAACACAAACAAAAATTCCATATCTCTTGGGATAATACTTAAGACAGAGTTATGACATCTTTGCTAGGATGGTCTTAGCATACCTTCGGTGTGAGGTCTGAGACACGTCCTAAGACTGTCCTAAGTCGGTCCTAATTTATGTCCTAAGACTCGTCTTAAGACATGTTTTAGGATAGTTTCGAAGACATGGCCACTGAATTGCATACCCCATCTATCAATTTGATAAAAACAATTGTGCTCAAGATCTTAGAATCAGTTATTTATTCTTTTATTGAATAAAGAAATCAGTATATAAAAGAAAAAAAATGAGTTACCGGGCGAAGAATTTAGAATTTAGACTATTAAAATCTGAATGCATGTTTAATGGCTAATTTGTAATTCAATATATTAAGAAAACAGAAATCACAATTTAGAACGTAGAATAAATCATTCCGAACTTAGATGTAAAAGAACGATATTTGATCCCGACTGCTTGCCATAAGAAGTGATGAATAGCTTAATAGAAAATAGGTCATACATAAAAATTTATGTGTGCCAGTCTCCTTTATCTACTGTAAATAATTCAACCTAAATGAGATTTCATCTCTATAATAAATTGCACCTTATTTAAAGTGTGAACAGCTGAAGATTTTGTTTGTAATCATACTAAAAAAATGACTTCTGGCATCTTGATTTTTACTATGATTGTGGAGGGGGATGTAACACTTTTGTAATACATGTACAAATTTATACAGACACACTGACAGAAATGGCTTAGATATATTGTAAAATCGTCATACAGCAGCTATGGTAGTATTTATATTTAAGGGTGGCAAAATTAGAGACATATATAATAAGATATATATATATTTATATATATTTGTGTAATTAATAATCTAAACCAAACTATAGCCTTCACATGCTTATTTATCGGGCTTCGTGGTGTGTGTGCGTGTGGAAAAAGACGGATGATTGGGTGTTTTTTTAACATAAAACTGATATGTAAAGTTATGTGATATATTGCGTTGACTTTTGTTTTGTCTTCAATTTTAAGTGATATATTTCCTTTGGTTTTGGCCTAGTATTTTAGTTACTTAGACTTAGTGTTAGGGTACTTAGCAATGTTTGGCTTTGTTAGATTCACTGTGATTAATTATGATGCTGACACTTTCTTTACAATCTTTTATTCCGTCAAGCATGTCTGTTCCAGTTTTTAGCCTTTTATTAATTACATTCACTGGCTATAATAACTATAACCGTTAATAACTTCGACTGAATTTAGATTTATGAGATTGCATATTTTTTTTTTATTTTGGGCTATTGTAAAATGCCTGCAGTACCTTGTAAATTATATTATGTGAATGCACAGATACATAATATTAATAATTTAAGCCTAGTTTTGTAAATTGTACATTTAAAGTGAGATATCTGATATCATGGAAATTGAAAAGTGCAATATACGCGGTCTTGCCTTGGTATAACCACAGTCCCTACTCCTTACAACTTATGCTGCCAAAAATGATCAATTCTTTAATGTAATTACGGTAATTTAAAAAATAAATATAGTTTTCAGGTGTCTGATTGGCTTTAATTTTTGTTAATCTCAGAACTATAATGGTAAACGTAGGTGAGAGTGACTGGATTAAGCTTGCGTGAATGAAAAAAATTTGCACCAACTAGGGCCGGGGTTAAGCTACATGTACCCTCTAAAATCAGTTTGTTCCTATGGATCCCATGACTTTTTTACACACATGTATCCCAAAACTACATCTGTATAAGAATATAAATGTTGAAGCATTGTCCGGAACAACATTAAATTAGCGACATTGTAAATTTTAGGGAGGAGGATTGAAGTATTCAATCACTGTTAGTAATAAAATTATACGCGATCTCTAAAGGGAAACATAAACACGAGTGGATGGGTTGTTTCCTTGATTACTTTCCCGATTGAAACAACCTTCACAAGGGTTTATAAGTTGATGTATGAGTAAATGTACATATTCACTCATTGCAATATATACAGTTGAAATTATAAGTGTCAAAAATTTATAGACACCGTGCATATAATTGTGAGAGTAGATTTATTTCTATAGATTTTGGCAAGTTTATGATTATACAAGATTTATTTTTAAATTATGCGTTAATAATCTTTAAGTGCAAAATTGTAAAGCCGTTGGAAATTAATGTAAACAGTGTACAAGGAAAATTTGCATGTTTACTCATTGCAATATATACAGTTGAAATTATAAATTTAAAAATTGTTGTTTATTCCAATTTCCTTATTCTTAATATAGTCTTTAATCATTACTAAATACAAATAGTTTTATTGGTTCAAACTTATCTACACTAAATGGTTAACGGTCGCCATTTTTGTATGTCATTTTTACGAACTTTATACTTTCATATCATATATCATCCTGATGCAAAATTACACATTTAAAAGGTATAAACCGAACAATTGTATCGTACGAAAGCCGTATATACGGTCATATCCGTGTCGACACTTGCTCGCAAATTAGAGTATTGGCGCGACCAGGAAAAGTATACGATATCGTTGGATTCCAGTCCTGTTGATTTATAGGTTCCTGACATTCCCATTGGCAAAATAGGTTTATTTCGAGAGATTGTTGGCAAGTTTATGATTATACATTCTTTATTTTTCATGTATGCTTTTATTAATCTTTCAGTGCAAAATTTTAAAGCCGTTGGAAATTAACATAAACGGTGTATTGGAATAGACGATCTGAACAACATCATTTTTACATTATCACGCCATTAAAAATTATCCAGGGAATACATTATCACAATCTAAAAATAGACAGTTGAATGAAGACACACTAAATAGATAAAGATCTGAAATAACTTATTACTTCTGTAGGTTTATTATAGCTGACAAGTTATTCTCGCATCTGTTTCATAACATTATTTATTAGTGCAGACAGCACACATATCTGACGTCACTGTCTCAGTGTCTGATTGTGTTTGTGCTGACGATGTTTGTGCCTAACATGGATGTTCGCAACTAGATATTGATGATACAAAGGGTTGCTACTGCAAGAAATTCCCGCAACCCTTATCTAATAAAGGTGCCAACATAAACATTTGTTTATTAAGAAACCCATTAACTGACATAAATTTATTCAACAACTCCACAATTTCTGCTGGAACATTCACTAATTAATATAATAAATAAGGATTAGACTTACCTTCACACTTCCACGTCAAGTTCGACTTAGCTTAGAACCCAAAGTATGACATAATACCGAAAAGATAACAAACACGTACTAAATGTTGCTAATTGTTATTTATTATACCAAACAAAGGATTCAAATGAATTATATTTAATACTTTGTAAACATGCATTTAGCTTTTTATCAAAAGTACTGACAAAGCACATTAATAAGCTGTCATCCAATCACGCATTAACAGGATAATTTTTAATTGGGCGAGTGAATATCCAAAATATGATCACGAGTGCCGCATAACGCATCTGACTAAACGAGTGCGCGGAACACGAGTTTAATCTGATTCTTTATGCGGCACGAGTGATCATATTTTGGATATTCACGATGCCGAATTGATTATCCTATTTATTATATTGATAAAAATTGTTTTCATAAAATTTTAATGCTTAATCCTAAATGGTTTGAACGGCGGATGAATATCTGTATAGTACAAAACGAACTGCAACAGTGCCGCCCTTATCTCTTCTTCTTTTGGTATCCAGTTATCCATCACTAATGATGATTACTAACTGCTGCGCATGCGTGGTAATCCAAACTTATGTACAGAAATAAAAACAATAAAAGAAAAATCAAAATGGTGTTTACAAACTTGAAACAATGTGATTAAAATTTTTATATATGTATATTATGTTTGTTTTGACTAAATGTGACTCATCGTAGAAATAACAGATGAGGTCAATTGTGCATCTATTGTGGGTGCTTGCAAGATATGAGTTGGTATAAGATTCCACTGTGGTATGGTCCTTGGGAAGAATGAGTATTTATAGCAATCTTTTGAGGCAAAATATGTTTGCATGTATATGGTTGTGTTCTACGGGTTCTGGGGTCTGACGGTATTAATACTGTGGTTCGGATGGCAACTAGATTGTGTACTACTTTATAAAATAAAATTAATCTTGTTTTTAATCTTCTATGTTGAAGTGTGTGCCAATTTAATGTATTCATCATATTGGTAACGCTGCTGGTGTTGTGAAACCTGTTACAGGCATACCTGGCTGCTCGCCGCTGGACCATCTCCAGGTTATAGGATTGGTCAGCTGTATGTGGGTCCCATATAGAACTAGCATATTCTAGTTTTGGTCGGACAAGCGCCTAGTATGCCCTGGACTTGATGGCTGTATTGTTTGTTTTTAAATTTCTTTTGAGGAAGCCTAGTGTTTGCGAGGCATTGGAGGCTATATTTTTAGTATGCTGATTCCATTTTAGATCTGCTTGCAGGGTGATACCAAGATATTTACATGTAGCTGAAGATACAAGTTCCAAAATATGGTTATGTAGAATATAATTGTATTTAAACGGTTTTTTTAGTTGTTACAGAAAGTACTGTGATTTGTCTTGGTGGAAAGCCATCAGCCAGTCTTTTTCCCACCTGGCGGCAGCATCAAGATCAAATTGGAGGCTGTCACAGTTTTGTTGTGACTGGATAGTTCGGTATATGATACTGTCATCAGCAAACAGTCAGAGTTTGCTATGGGATAAGTACTGAGATAGGTCGTTTATATATATCAGAAAAAGAACTTGCCCTAGTACAGTTCCTTGGGGGACAACAGATGTGACTGGGGCACTGTCTGATGACTTCCCATCCAGAACCACTGTCAGTGTTCTACCAGAGAGGAATGCTGTTACCCAATTCAAAGTTTCATTTTGGATTCCATAGTATTTTAGTTTATAAAGAAGTCTCTGATGTGAAACTTTGTCAAATGCTTTTGCAAAGTCCATTATGATTATGTCGGTCTGTGTATTTTAATCAGAGTTGGAGGCAAGTTCTTGAATAAATGACAGAAGTTGTGTTTCACAGGATCTAGAGTGTCTGAATCCATGTTGCAAGTCATACAGTATGTTATTACTTTCTAAGTGGCTGAGTATGTGTTTGGTGACAGGATATCTGGATCAGGACGCCAGCTAACTAATATTTCGTTCTGAAAAAACAAATAAGGATATTGTCACGCTAAATGACATATTATAGGATTGTTCTAGCAGGTTCCGGTCTATTATTGAACAATGATTTTAGCTTTGTGTTTTGATCATCGAAAAGACACTTTTTGGGGGGAAAAACTCCAGTGTTAAAATAAACGATATTTTCAGATGTGATTACCGTGATTTCTGTCACTCGGAAAATTCGATATTTCATCTCTATCTATATAATAATGATGTTTATTACTCTCCATTTACTATACAACTATAATTTCTATTTCCTGGATAGAACATTTGTTTTATTATGTTTATTTTAATTTGAGATCAAGGCATAATTTAATGAATTTTTTATTTATTTATTTATTTATTTATTTATTTATTTATTTATTTATTTATTTATTTATTTATTTTAAAGATGAAAATGAAATGCAAATGAATAGCACATAACATTCTGGAGTAATTCCTTGAACTATAGGATTACAAAATTCAATCAAAAGTGATTGAAAATTACGCATTACCATTCATCAAATTTGTGTTTGTTTGTTCTTGTTGGAATGTTTGTTTAACAATATCTATATATGTTATTTATACACATATCAGGATATTTTATCCAGGATTTGAAACGCCGGTTTTTCAACGTAATAATACTATAGTCACTATTGTCTGACGTCATCAATTTTCAAGATTTTGCGTAGAACATTCATATTATAAACTCGTATTTCGAGGTAGTCTTTTAAAATGATTTGATTTGAAAATAACTCAGATGAAGGCAAAATGTTAACATATACCCACAATCCTCATTTCGTTATTTTCTGTTCTCTTCGTTAGGTACCTTGTCATGTTTTGAGATTTCTTTGAAAAAAAGGAAATTCCAACGAAATTAAATTTGTATAACTTTAATTTTAGACACCAAAAATAAAAGTAATGTGACCTAACCAACCAGTGGTGGACAAATCTTATCCTCTTATTGATTTCTAAGATATTTAGAGAACATTTGGAACAAATATAGTTTTGTCGTTCTCTTGATAAACACATCGGCTCAATAATTCCAGGAAGCCGTGATAAGAACAGTTTTGAATACAGAGAAACATTCTTCATTCTACATTGTTTAACATTAATAACGTTACTTTATAAATTTTACGAAATAATACAAGTCAACATATTTCCTGGATATACAATCCATAGAAACGGAATTTTGCAGTTTAATTTGAAACCTATGTAAATGAGCAATATTTATATATGAGGTAATAAACGTTTTCCTTGTATTCCAGTAAATTTATCCTTAAAGCACAATTATTAACTATATTTTTCGGGAGGGCAGGAAGTTAAAGATCCGACGTCACAATTCTGGGTTGTTATTTTAGACAACTATAATTTTCTTAAAATAGCGAGAACATGCCAATTGCAGTCCTAAAATGCTTCAAGTGTATATAAAATCCAGGTCAAGATTAAAACAGTGTACAATTCTAATCAACTCAAGAATTGCATTTCACTGACAAAATCAATATCAAACACAACAAACAAGTGTCAACAAATAAAATAAACAAACACAATATTTTGGCTGGCTTTATTCACACATCAATACACAATTCAAATCAATCAAAATTATTCATATGTGAATACACAAATCAAATCAATCAAAAAATGTCCATCACAAATGATGAAAATAAAATACTATTGGGCGATCCAATAGTGATATTAAAAACACTGGGCGATCCAGAGTTGAATTGTATTTCTAAATCCGCCAATGAGAATACGATAAAAACAAACGTATTCTCACTGCCAAACAGTTTAGAAATACAAATTACCAGCCTCAATAATGTGGTATACATAAATATGAGGGTTAGCAAAGAAAGTTTCAAGAGCGCCTTGTAGCGTATTGATAAATATATCCTTACCAATGAAGGATAAATGAACAAATGAACAAATGAACAAAGCGGGAAGTATATCTTCAAAATCGAAATATTGTATTATGTAGCAATTTTGTTTTAGCAGGTGAGACCTTGCAAAGCGATCAATTCTTCTTCTAGTTCTATCCATTTTAACAAGATTTGACGAATATCGCCACTGCAATCTCGGAAGAATATTTGACCATATTATTGCAGTTCCTGGTAGATAATGAAACATAATATTTGCCAGTGTGTATTTGATATCATAAATAATATAGCCGCAAGGATTTTCTGGGCTTCCGATATCATTTCCCCCGCAATGAATGCCTACAGCGTGAGGCAATCCATAACAACACAACAGACCTGACAATAGAGGCAAAAGTTTGCTCCATCGCATCCCACTCATTCCTACATAGACGAGGTAGACGCCTTGTCTTTCCATGCCAAGGTTCCTTTTAGTTGGTCTGTGACATTTGTGATGGTATGCTTCTTTAATTATCGAGCTCCCTACAATCCATACAGTCTTGATACCAAAAATACTAAAACTGAGTTACAACCTAATATGTCGCTGATACGAGTTACGTCCCTAACATTGAATTTCTGCATCACTACAACCCGTTTTGGCTAGGTGTGTTGCGCCACCTATCCTAAATGAATGTGTATTTATATTTCGTGTGTTGTAACCCATAAATTTTAGAGATGAATGTAAAACTGAAACTTGTTTCCTAACTTGTAATTGGTTTTCGATTTAAATGACAAAATATTGGGCCTTCAAAGACTTGCCTCATTCGCATATAATCGCCCAACAACTTGAATAAAGAAAATGGCAGATTTTCATCTGACTTGATTACAATAGCGCACGATCTACCAAGCTGATCCGTTTTTGAATATCGTAATTTTATCTTGCACGATTGATCACATTGGCCCAAACATATGTCAGCTTCTTTAATAACTTTATTGATAGCATACTTGTTTGAACATGTAATTTCACCTACTCTTAGCAAAGCAGAAAATGCTAATGAAAAGGCAGTAAAAAATAATAAGCTTTCGTAATAAGAAGAACATACAATGGCTTAAAGCTACTGGAAATTTTCTCATGATTTCAATAGTAACAGGAAGACGCAAATCTGGTGCGCCATTTAACCTGGTCATACCCTTCAACATTTGCTTAACAAGAAATGATTGAGTGGAACGTCTAGCCCTTTGTTTTTTAAAGTAAAACTAAGACCACTTAAATACAATTTCGCAGTCCCCGGGGCATATGAATTGTAAGACAAGTAAGCAATAAAATTTGCAATGTGATCTACAGCTGGTGGCCATATATTAGGCAAGCCATACAAGTTACGAAATTCATTAAATTTTGCTAATCCATTCCCATAGGCATTCCAAGTATTCTTAGACAGGGAAGCTTCAAAAAAGGTGTTTGCTTCTAGTACAAAAGGTACCTTTTCCACAGGAACTAGACAAGGCAATGGTTCGGCTCATGGTACCAATACTCTGAACTGGTCTACCTGCCCACGAGAGATACAATCGGCTATTTTATTACTTTTAGATTCTATATAAGTCGATTTTAACGGTATATTCAATTTTAAACTGCAATAAATAATGAACCTTAGAATTGACATCACAGTCTCAGATCTTGAACTTTTGCTATTTAAAATCGTAACTAAAGACTGATTGTCAAAAAAACACGACCTTTTTGTTCGAAAATGCGTGCCCCCAAACAAAAATTGCTAAAGCAATGGGGATGATTTCCAAATATGTGATATCCCTTAAAATAAAAGTGCATTTCCAATGTTTTGGCCATTGTAGAAAAGTCCATTTTCCTGCATAAAAAGCACCGCATCCTTTTGCCGAGCCACCAGCACTGTATGTGTAAAGTTGTAAATCATGATTGGTTGTCCAATTAACATCGGGTATGTCATTAAGGATACGCCATTAAAATTACCAAGAAAATTCTTTCCAAAGCCTAAGATCACTCTTCATCGATAAAGTTACCCTAATAAAATGATGAGGATGAGATGCTTTATTTAAAGAAGCATAAACACGTCTTATAAATGCTCTACCGGCCGGAAGGGCTCGTGAACAAAAGGCCAATGAACCAGCTAATGACTGAAGAGTTCTAAGTGTCACTTTTTTATTTTGTAAAACATATTCAAGTTTGTCATTAAGCTCAACAATCTTATTGGATGGAATTTTGATAAGCATATCGCAATCGATTGTAAGACCTAAATATTCAATTTTTGTTGTAGGACCCTCCGTTTTTTCATGAGCAATTGGTACACTCAAACGTTCACAAACAGAATGGAAGGTTGCCATTAAATTCCTGCAATCGTCTGTGCAGGCCTTTCCCGCAAAAAAGAAATCGTCTAAATAATGATCTGTATCTTGTCAATTATTCGCTGTTCTCACAGCCCACTCAATGAAAGTTGAGAACCTCTCAAAATAGAAACAAGATTGAGAAAGGCCCATTGGCAGCATTTTGTCTATAAAATAATTCCCATTGAATTTAATACCTAACAAGTCAAAAGACCCTGGATACATTGGCATCAAGCGAAATGCCGACTTAACATTCGATTTCCCACAAAGTGCATGTTTATCTAAGCGTTGAATAATACAGACAGTATTATCAAACGAGGAGTATTGAACAGTAGCATGAGACCGGTCAATATAAGAATTAATTCCATGACCTAATGGATAAGACAAGTGGGTTATAAGTCTAAATCCTCCTGTTTTTTAGGAACTATACCAATAGGGCTGCACCTGAGGTTTAAAATAGGTCTTTCGCAGAATGGTCCTAAAATTCTACCCAATTCGATTTCAGCTTGAAGTTTTTGTCCCACAAAATCAGGAAATTGATAAACTGATTTTAGGTTTTTACAATCCACAGCTGATCGTGGTCCTGTGTAATGTATCGGAAAGCCAAACTTGAAACCATTTTCTAATTAAAGCACTGTCATAGTCGGGATAATACTTCAACAACAATTATAGGCGATTTACCTAAAGACCAGAGCTCATCTCTACTAGTAAATTTTGCAAATTTCTACCTTTATATAGTTATATGCTACTTTGACGGCTGCCTAGCCTTAAATAAATGGCTGGGTTTTTGCAACGAATTTTTATTCTGAGTTTGTTGAGCTTTGCTGGAACCAGCTGAACAGTTTATAATAGGATGATTCATCTGACATTTAAGGCATGCATGTCGATAATTGCAGCTGAATTTATTGCATGTACCCTTATAGTTGTAATCATAACAACAATATTTAGACGACGTTTGGCTAGTAGCTCTATTAAAAGGTGAAGCAATAAAACGTAACCATAGCTCGCCATCAATTGAACTCCAAGACTTTAATGGGTTCAGGGAAATTCTCAACCTAAATTGCTGGTCATAAAGTAACCACCTGCTAGTTGTATTTTCTTCAGCTACGTTTCTAATTAGCGTTATGTTACGAATAAGCTCACCAGCCTTATGTGGATAATTTTCTATCATAATAGATACATAATTAAGAAATGCATTTGTCCATGAGCTGATAGAATATATGCTTTTAGTTTTTCGTTCCCTAAGTTGCAAAACAAGTTTGCCGTTTATTATTTCTAAATTAATTGATCTTTGATCAACATTATTTTCAAAATTTTGCTTCAAAAATTGAGCAAGGTCTACATACTCGATATTCCAAACTTTCTCTTTTAAATTAGGAGTTATAAATACATCCGTTTCATTTGCATACATGGGAATTAACAGCGGCTCATTTGAGGCTACCGATGTGCAAGATTCAATATTATTTATCATAATAGAATCATTACCCTGTCTAACTGCAGTATGATTATGAGGAACATGCTGTTCAAGCGGCCCTTGAACTCCCTGGACAACTGGGGCTGCTGGTTCGGTATCAGGTCTCCGCAGCTCTGGGACAGGATCATTCTGCTCGTGCACCGGTAATGGATCGAATCTCAGTATTCAGGTACAAGTTGTTCTGGAACCCTATTTCGTAAACGATACGGACCCCTTCTTTGAATAGCCCAGCGACCACGTCTTTGAGGCATGTCAGTTACTTGAAAAATGTGTCAATAGAACATAAAATTTGCAGTAATTTATATATTCTCACAGTTTACAAGAGAACATTGAAATATACAAATTAACTTTAATTTAAGAAAAACGCCATACCTTTGTTGAATTCTTCTGTAATTAGAATCATTATTCATAAACAGCATGAAATCGGTTTTATGAGATATCGAAATATCCGGTTTTTTTTTAATGTTACTAAAATAAAATTAATCATAAAATTTGAAAATTATTCCTGTAATGAATAATAATGGTGTTATTAAACACTGTTATCATGTTAAACATTCATACTAATTATTATACAAACTATCTTCAACTTCTTTTTTTCCTATAGAGAAACGTGGCGTTGCGTGGTCAAAAACACGAAAAGACCGTGGCAATCAAGTGCACCGTTTTTATACCTAAGTGCCGCTTAGGTAATTGAAGAGTTACAAGACAGATAACTCATCGAATAATTATAATAAACGAATTTAATTTTGATTATTAAATTGCATTATATTTCAAGTTGCAGATTTTAAAGATACGTTCAACGATCATTTGTTTTCATTTTTCATGTTTCAAACGTGTATAAAGAGAATTTAAAGAAATAACTATCATACAAGGATTTGTCTCCTACTATGCAAATAATCTCAATTTAAAATATTATCATAAATATTTCCAGTTCAAATTTAAAGATAAATTCAACGATCATTTATTTTAATTGTTCATCCAGAGAATTTACTGAAAGGAATATCGTTCAGGGATTTGTCTCCTATTATGCAAATAATCCAAATATAAAATATTGTCATAAATAATAAGTAACCAAATGCATGCAACATTTGCTGTCTGCGTGTTAATTAGAATGGTGATTTACACACCATTACTTGTGACAAACCAAACTGATAAATTTATAAGTTCTGACCCTATATCAGGAACCTATAAGTCAATTAGTTATACTAGTCCCAGAAGAGAATGGCATATGAGAAATTCTTTTTGTTACAATTTAATGTAAACATGTAAGTTTGACTAATTGCAATTTAAACGGATTAAAACCATTATCTGCTTTACACAGGTTCAACTAAAGTTCAGTCAGTTTAACAATGAATTTTGTTTATCCATAAAGCAAAATAATTTATTTAGAATTGGCCGCGGGCATGTTGTAACAGAGGGGTGTCTAAGTCACGATTAAGATAAGCACAGCCTCGGTACGCTCTACGTGTGAGGAAATCATTATCCCTTAAGATCAAGACGTGTAAACAGGAATTTATATAAATAAAAATCCAGCCTGTTATACTGAGTTCTGCGTGATGATGCTGATACTTTCACGAAAATCCAATTCAGCGCCATCGGAAGGGAAGGGTTTTGTTGGATGCAATCGCTCATCCTATTACAAAAATACTGTAGAAGTTACCGATAATTCTAAAAACATTCAAGCATTACACTGTATCACAAGAACGAACAAACGGCTGATGAAATAAGCAGCCCATTTCCCGGTATTTTGCGTTTGATAAATGTTTTCAAAGTTTTGTTTGACGACGTTTTTAGCGTAACGTTCTCTATACCGCGGAAATCAAATCAGATAAAACTATTCCAGCTTACAGAGTTTTTGCAGTACATTTGGAGTAATAAATACATTAATAAATCTCAAATCACCACTAGTTAAGCTAATTTATGATTTTAATCAAAATGATTTCAAGTGACTAAATCTTGATGTCAAATGTCGCCTCTTTTGGTTGACAACAATCTTTCAGCATGAAAATCCTCAACTTTTGGTTAGTAAATATGAATTTGACATCGATATTTCATTTATATCGTTAAGTTAAAAGTTAAATAACATAATTGTTTTATTAGTGCTATGTTTGTATATTTTGATGTTTAATATTCTTCAAACAACTCAGCAGTTTATATGTTTTAGTATATAAGGACTATTCCCGAAACGTCTTTTTGCAAAATATAAATTATTGTACAAAAAAGTTTAGGTATTCATGAGACATTTACTATAAAAATATTAATTATTTTCCAAGTAAATTACAGGTAAAATCTTCAACGGGCCCTTTAATCCACATTTGTTAATTATGTGTTTATTTTCTTAGTGGACGTTTTGAAAACACAACCTTTATTCAGGACGAGAACAAGTTTAGAAACAATTAGTTCAGGAAAGATGGGCCAAATACAAAAATTTTGAATTCCACTGGAAAAATAAGGGGCATATGTATCGGCGGATAATTTACCCTTTTGAGCCTATTCTTTTTCTAAATCTACGAAAGGGAGCCTTACTGTGAAAGGAGTGTGGCACTCTCTTAACACGTCACCCACTATGATCCGCGGCCAGGCGTTTCCGTATAATGACGTGTTACCCCCAACCGGAAATGCTACCTGTTGACGCGCTTTTGCAGCTCTGTGAATCCTAGTAACTTATTTTAAATACTCCAGATTTTTAAAGAAAACATTTGTACTTTTTTATCATTAAATATCAAATGCCTATAACAGACATCGTAAAGTATCATTTTCCATGAACGTCAACTATTTATAATTTTGTTTGCGTAAAAAATCGTTAAAAAATCCTTCCGATGTTTTAAAAACTTTTGTTTCCAAAAACTGTTAAGTAAAAAATATATATGTTTATGCTTTTGTCGTAAGTTTTATGTAGTATTATATTCCGGAATTATTAGGAATTGTGGCACAGAAGAAAAACTTTGATCAAACTATCACAAATGATCTTTTTAAGTGTTTATAATAAAAAAACTCGACCTTGGTGGTTAAGATAGCAGTAATCTACTATTGACCAACGAGGTTGTCTGTGTTACTTTTGCAGCGAGAGGGTGTGGTCACTCATCCCTAAATTTGAAAAAGAGTACCAATTTTCCCATCCTAACCAGTCAGGGTTTCTGTGTCCACATGTGTCCACGAAACCCTGACACGCTTAGCTAGGAAATTCCCGGGCTATAAAATTTTCATATGAAGTCAAACTTTCTAAATATCAACGAATGAAATTGTTTGAAAGAAGCAAGTGTTTGGCTGTAGTCATTCTTGAGTGGAAAGAAAACGTAACACAACTAATAGATAATGCGGCATTAACAATACTGTACAAAATATACTGATTTTCACATGGTCTATGCAACACATCCGTTTCGTGTATTTACAATCGACATAGGGATATTATCAGTTCATTGGTAAATCTAAGATGGGTCTTGTGTTTAACAATTGTATTTCACTTTAATCGATGATCCACGTAACTTTACCAATTACTTTACGAGGACTAGGTGAACATGGATTTGGAAACAATTATATATCTAGTATAAATAGAATAGTTTAACGCAACAGCAATGTCATATTGTTATTAATTGCATGTACTTTGTAATTTAAACTCCTACTATAAATATATTTTTTTGCTTTCTGGGTATGCTTTATTATCAGACATCACAAGCAGGTTGATTACTAGCCTTTTTTGTTAACTTCCTGAAAGGCATCATTTAACTTTAATGAACAATTACAGTGAAAACCAATTTGAATATTCAAACAACAGGTAATGATTTACAGTTTCGGTATTATGATTACAAATTAAATTCGTGTTTTATTTAGTATGTTTGTCAGTTTTCATACGGCTGCTCAGTTAATAGGTTGATGATTTGAATAGTTATAATTTTAAATTGAACGAAACATTACTTGTCTTTTACGCCATCAACATTAGCTGCGAGATTCTAATGAATTTATTTCTAGTTTTTTACAGTCCTCGTCACAATAAAACAAATAATGATATTCTTTGTTATTGCAATTATAGTAATACCCTTTTATGCAAATGAACAGATTGTTAAATGTATAGTATTTGTATGCTATTTTGTTTTTCTTATTGGAAAGAATTATCTCTATTTATATGTCATTAAAAGTCTTAAACTATAAAATATATATAAAATGTACTAGGGCTATCACCATTTAAGAATTATTGAAATCCTTAAACTTTAGTTGTTTTTGAGCATTAATTGCCTATACTAAATTGTTAATTAAAGAAAAATAGCCCACTAAAATATAAGTGTTAGGTAATTTTTTTTCCAAGAATGCAAAGTGTTAAGTTTTTAGGGAATAAATAAATTAAATGAGTATCAAAAATCTGATAAATATATATTTAAATAAACATTGAAACATATAAAAGTTGAGTAGGTGTGTCATTTCTATTGCAAAATAGTACAAACTGTCATGCTATGATGCATGATGTTTGACAGAAAATAAAGGGTCCATCTTGAAGTGCGCATGTTCTCAAGTAGATTTGTTATTACCACAGATGCATTGTTTATGTTAAAAGGGATTTGGAAACAATTTTTTATGTAATATAAATTGAATAGTTTATCGCAACAGCAATACCATGATTTTATTTATTTACTTTGTAATTTAAATTCTTTCTATATATATTTTTTTGTTTTCTTGGAATGCGATATTATCAGACATATGAAGCACGTTGATAACAAGCCTGTGTTATAAACTTCGTGAAAGGCATCATCTAACTTTAATTAAAATTTAAATTAATATCGTTTTGTACCAGCGGACTTGAATAAGAACATTTGAAGTGAAAACCAATTTGAATAGTCAAACAACGTGTAATAATTTGCAGTCTCGGTATTATGGTTACAAATAAAATAGGAGTTTTATTTAGTACGTTAATTGTCATACGGCTGCTAGGTTAATGAATTTATTAGTTATTTGTGTAAATTGAAAGATATATTATTTGTCTTTTACACCAACAACATTAGCTGAGATTTCTGTATGAATTTATTTCTAGTTTTTACAATCCTCGTCTAAAACAAAAGATACTATTATGCTTTGATACTGCAATAGTAAATATATTTTTTTATACAAACGGACAGATTGTTAAATGTATAGTTTTTTAAAACTGTTTCCCTCATAGAAAGGATTTTTTGCTATTTATATGTCATCCAGAGTCTTAAACTATCAAAACATATAAAAAGTAGAACCATCAACAGTAAAGAATTATAGCAATTCTGAAACTTTAGTTGTTTTTAACAATAATATTTTGTACGAATTGGTGATTAAAGAAAAATAGCGCACTATAATATAAGTGTTACGTTATTGTTTGTTCCTGAAGGCCTGTTGTTAATGTTAATGATTCATTTGGTGTTACAGTCTTTTCTTACAAATAAAAAGTACTTAAAGGTTACTTCTGATTACTTTGCCTTTCCTAGCATGTTACGATTAATCTGCAAAAATATTTGTACTTTTATTATTTGTTGGTCTTCTTAGCATTAGACATATAATCTGTCTAGCATGGTTTGACAATTGTGTGCTCCGGTTAAAACTGAGAACGGATAACTCTATGTAAAATGTATACTATCTAATTTTTATGTATATTCTCGATTGCCCTGTGATTAAGCTGAATAACTTACCCACGATGTCTCTATACAAAAGGATAAACGATTTGTAATACAATTGTTAAGATCAGAATTGCTGCCATTTAAGAGGTACGGACCCACACGCATTCGACAATTTTTGAACGAAATTTTAACCAATAATTTGTTGAATGACATCAGATCTAAAAGGTTACTTTTTTTCATACGGACAAAATACTTGTCGACCTTTTTATGTATTTAACGCGGATTGCAGTTGAACGTAGTAGCACACGTTGCATGTTCGGATTATAGGATGGTGAAGTCTGGCAAGTAAAGGCGGTTGGCTGGCCGGGGTTGGGCAATAGAGTACCTATTTGTGTTATCTATCCTCCAATAGTTTTTAAACCTCACGAGAGGATTGCACACGTATTGATGTGTTTCTATGAAGGAATCATTTAAAGAATGTGTTCTTCTTTTCGAATACTTTATTTTTATCCCTCGCTTCCTTCTATAAACAAATGATCTATTCTAACAAAGATGTTCTGCACGTAGGTTGATTGGATCTCTTCAATGGCTATCATTACTACTTAGTTGATTTTAATGCAAAAAAAATCCCAAGGCTATCGGACGTTTTTTTGTAATCTTCCACTTTTTTTATGTCCGGGTAATTTATTTTTGGCAATGCCGTTCTTTTGTTATTTTAATTGTTTTTTTTTTGTTATAATCGGTATCTTTCACTTTATTTGACGACTAGTCATGTTTCTGCAAATTAAATGGACGTTACCTATTTTGTGTGATCAACTTCTACTTTAGTTTTAAAATCGGATCCCAGAAACCTTCAAGAAATATTGCACACACATTGAAGTTGTGTTTCTGGTCTAATGAAATTGTTCAAATAATGTTTTCTTTTTTTTACATTTTGGACATTGGGCAGTTATAAGCAAACTTTACATTCTACACTTTTCAACCAGATTTAAGAAACATCGGAGAAAGAATGAACACGGACTGCGTTTGTTATATAAGATGCATTAAGATTTCTTTCCTACTTTACCGGAGTTGCACATTTGATCATTCAGCCGCCTTTTTTTACCAACAAACTGGACAAAACACGCATATAGTTGTTTCATTTGATAGTCTGATTTTTTCAAGGTATAGTTTCCGAAATTGTCTGCATAATCCCTGCGCCAGTTTACACGGATTCACCCATAACTTTTTAATAGCAGAAAGCGGGACTCGTCGCTAAACAAGATACCAAGTCGGTTGCGGAATGTTCAGATCCGCAATCTATAGCACCATTGGATCCTTTCTCGTCTGTTAAACTGTTAAACTGTGTTAAAACTGCTCCAAAATACCGACTTCTGTGTCTTATTTCATATTATCGAATTTGGTTACAGACGGTTTGGTGATTCTTCGCAATCAATGTATTCAGAGCATTGGCGCTTGCGCGAAGGTTAGATTCCGTAGATGAAAGAGCCGATGTAGCTATATTTTCGAGGACCCATTATGCGTGGTCGCCCACTTCTCGAGCGGTCATTGAGCCAGTGTGCTGAAATCTGTTCCATAGCCTAGAAATTGTCCTCAGGTTAACGTTTTCAATTTCTGTAATCTCACTTTGTAAACTCCGGTCTGAAGGCAGCCGATGTAACTAGTTAGAGTAAGGGGATCCACCCTTGGCATATCATAATTTTTAACTTTATGATGAATAAGAACTTCAAACCTTTTATACACTTTAACATAATGGTTGAATTAAGTCAATTATTGAATTGGCTATTTCACTAAAACGGGTAAAGTATATAATTTACATTTTGAAAAGTTCAAACGGGATACGCTTTTTTAAAGGTATACAAAGCATTCCTGATTATAAGTCACGTGCTTTTCAACCAAGTCATTTAAATTTAGCTATTTTCAAATGCTAGTCCTGTAAAAATCTGACTAGACATTTCATCTACCTATATAAATTTACCTAGATAAAGTGCATAATTAATTTGATTGCCATTCATAAAACCTTAAATTTTTCAGCATTATTGAACATGCTTGCTCAAATGCAATTGGTACATTGATTTTCTCAATCAACTGTTTTTATCCAATCATTAATGTACATGTATACTGCTGAAAGTAATGTAAATGCCTACTACAAAAATATCAGACAGCAGCAGTTCAAATCATTATTTAGACATCGTATCATATTTAAAAGCGCTATGAACCACAATAAGTTATTTTATTTGACTTCAATAATCATGATTTCAGGAATTAAACACACAATACAACAGGTTTGTCATTTACTTATTTTAGAATAATAGTTCTCGTATAATTATGCAGCATTGAAAATCTTTTATCAGATTCGTAATGATATCTATAACTTGCCCAAATTTTTAATTACGATACACCCTTTGTCATTATACACTTTGACTGTATATTCTGTCTGAAATATTGTGCTATGTCATTAAGTAGCTTATGTACTATTGGTTCAGAACAACTTTTAAAGTTACAAGTCACGAATTGATCGATGAATTAAAAAATCAAAGCAAAAATTGTGTTTACTTGCAAATTAGAGGTAGGTGTTGTCTATTTGTTATGTCAGTTTGCCTTCTGTTTTAGTTGGTCATAGTATAAATCAAAATTTTTGCCGTAAATAGACGTTATTCTAGTAAACAACTGTGTCTATACGTAAAGATACAACGGATGCATGATTTGCTTGTTAAATATTAAAATGATTCATATAAACCAAGTATATTTTTCTAGACAAATGTTCGCATAACAAAGGACAAATATGGGACATAACGTTCAGGCTTGGAACAATTACACAAAACATTTTGAAATGTCAACAGTTAGCTGGTTTAATGTTCCCAATACTAATCCTCTAACAACACAGACATGTAGAAAGGTTAAAAAATATATACACTCGGATATGAATACCAGGACAATATAACAAACCTCGGTTATAATACCCAAGTTCTGAAGGAAAAAGCAAACGATTAAGTCAATACATTAGGTTATAACTGACTGTTCTAAGTCAAATACGTAGCACTATTTAAATGTGTCTAGACCTTCAACAATGAACTACGATAGTTCATAATTATTTTTTTAGAAATCTAAAATCGACGTTATAAGCGAGTAATTTTGTAAAGTAGGTAGGTCAGAATCATACTAATATACTGTATGATGACATTATAGTATAGATCTTTTGTTGTAAAGACATTTCCCGGTATATAATAAGTGTTTGTATCTTTAAAATAATGATACAAATGCTAATTTGTTTTAATCGATATCATACCTGTAATAATTTATAATATTTATTAAGAAACTCACAAACTGTAAGACATTTATTAGACACAAATTTGCATGTGTGATGAATAAATGATTTATGACATTTTGAGCTGGTGCCCATGATGGTTTTGTATGCCTAATTATCTTTATATTCCAGGTTACTTTCAACAACTTTATTGTAACAGTTATAATTAAAATCTACTTTAATTAAGTATAAAAATTAAATACGCAAAGAAAGAATGTTTATATTTCCTTCAGGTATGCTCTACACGCATTCAAATTTAGTTCAGTTGGAGCTCTGGTAGTTGCTGATTTCGACAAAAGCATTTGACAATGTGCTTATAAGTCATGTAATAGAATTATTTTTGGGGGTTGTAATGGTAAAATGCAATAAATTACATGTAGTGTTTTAAAGTCATCATTTTATTGCACTGTATAATCAACAAATTGCAGCCTTCTTATTACAAATACATATAAGATAATTCAGACAGAACCTATTAACATTGTTGTATGGCCCACATCATCTGTATAGCTTGCACAAAAAAAAAAGAAAATTTAAAGCTGTAAAACCTTTCAGGATTATACCTTGCAATGTCTCTTGGAACTATCTGTCAATACAACATTGTTGATACATAATTCAGTTTTCATACCGCAGGTTGGGGGTTCTCACCGGGTACTCCGGCTTCCTCCCCCAATAAAAACTTGACGTCACGATATAGCTGAAAAGTTGCTGAAGGTGGCATTAAAACACCATTCAAACAAAAAAAAACATAAATAATTGGCATGTAATATGCACAACGCTTATTTTCTTAATTTTCAATTTTAAAAACAGCTGTTTTTCTATTCAGTATATATACAGAAGAACATGAGAGATAATTGAAGTTATTAACTTCTAAAATTAAAAATGATATACATTTGACAGTAAATAACTTTTCCTAGAATTATTGAACACATTTTTAATAAATAATTATTCATAAAATTCCGCAAATTTGTAAATTGTAATAAAAGAATGAGGTTTCTTCCCACATTGCTTGGTTAAGTAACATTTAAACATGATTTCTTTTAATTTGTGTTTTCAATTTTTAATATTTTAATATTTATGGAAAATGTGTATAGTCAATCTAGGATCTTATAAATCAACCGTACTAAAATTTATTGATATCGCGTAATTTTCATGTCGTGCAACTAATTCCTTAAAGTTAGAAAACTAGGGAGGACGGATATGATCTTATTTACGGATTTCCGAAGTGTTAATTTAATTCCTAAAAAAGACGTACCAGTCCTATCAAGTTAAAAATTAACAACTTTGTGTATTTTCCTTTGATATTTATGACCTATCATCAATTAGACAAAATATATAATGACACAGGTAAAAGCTACCCAGGTAGGTACCCTAGAAAACTTTTGATATTTGTGTTTATCATTTGTTCACCTTTGATGAGATATCGAAGTCAACATCCTAATTAGGAGACAATGGATTGTTTTTCGTATTTTCCACTTAAAAAAGGAAGAGATACTGACATTTGGAATGGTATACAGGGAATGCAAAACGGGTATGTCACGACCTAAACATTTCCTTGATTTGATATATTCAAAGTGATGGCAGTTAAATTATATATTACATTGTGTCATTATTGTAACAATGTGACTTTCACTCCGTTGGGTTATATAGATTGATCAGTCAGCGTAAATGAAAAAACTAAATAAAAATTCACTTTTAATAAATACACCATTGAAACAGAAGAACAACACTATACAGCCTTCACCACTACATCGCTACACAATCGACCCAACATGAAACATAAGAACAATATGCACACGTTACTACTATCTCACAACACATCGTCACAAAATGAAACAAAAGAAAATAAGTAATACAAAACTAAAAATATAAAATAAAGAAAATGTTTATCACAGTCCAGTATACTCTAACTCTTTCCACGCCTGCTACAACCTTAAACAATGACCGCAATAATCTGTCAAGTCCAAAATATATTTCCATAAATAAATTAAATTGACTTTACGACTACTGGTATTCAGAACTCTGTCAACTAACTTTATAGCCATCTATTTTCCGAACTTTGTCGAACGACGTGTCTACTCAGTATGTGTATATGCCAAAGCTTGATTTTATGTACAACAGCTTTCTATTTGTAACGTCTTTCTAATGTTACCAGTTTTATGAGTGGGTCTCTCTATTCTCATATAGACCCTCTTCCACAAGCCAAAGTGGGCAACACTTAAATAGTCCATGAACAAAAGACCATTTTTCAATACCGTTATTTTCTTATTTTACAATTTTAGAACCGCCATATCCACGCGAATAACACAAACATTAATAAACTTTCAAATAGGTATCACACACGCCATTTTATCCGTGCAATCAATAGGGTGGGGCTGAGTCTATATGGAATTTACCTGTGGGTTTACTGATACCCTGGTGAGTTTTATATCCAGGAAATCTCCTGAACTGATCAATCCTCTTTTGAATATATAAACTATGGTAGCATTCACCCGTTCCTATATTTTCCACCTTTGCTTCTTTAGCTCATCCTTTCCATTCAATGTCCAGGTGCCCAACTAATAGAGTACACCTGACTATAAAATAACCAGTCAAACCGGTTCCACTACTTACCTGTTCAGGTAAAATCAACTCTGACTTTACCTGTATGTACTTCACTGTAATAGTATGCAAGGAAAGATAATTCCAACGTCTTTCTCCATACTTTACAATTATCAATAAAAATATTTTGCATTTGACTAATAATTTTTAAAATGAAATCTTAAGTTTTTGTCTGTTAATAAAATAGTAACTGGAAATACAGAACATGATCTAGCTGCCATCATGTAAACTAGCAAAAAAAATGGTTTTGAAAAACGACACAAATGAAGGCTTATTCATCGTATTCTCAATTTGCACTATCGCCTGAATATAGCTGAAATATTGCTGCTCGGGCGTTAAACACCATTAATCAATCAATCAATCAATTTGCACTACTTTGTTCTCTCTGTAACGCAGTCTTCTTTAAGATAATGACGCAAACGGAATATTACGCTGATAGTGCATGAGTAAATTGCTTTGTGTTTTTCTGGGACTGTTTACGCATTTGCACCTTTTTCCCGAAAACCGGCTAATATGCGAAAGAATCTAAGAGATTCAAAACACAAATAATTTCTTTCATCGGCAACGATAGTACTAGTTGATTAACCAGTTCACTTTAAATAAAATTTTTTGCGTGTTGAGAATACACGCATTTTACCTATGGTCAAAGGTCTCGAATTATTGAACTGTTACAATAATTGCATGTAATCAATGTAATTGGCGACATTTTGTCCTACAAATGATGGCGTCCTCTACACTTTCCTCTTGTTTACAAGACTTGCCGTTAACTATTTCATTTAATGTTTTCATGAATGGTTAACTGTATAATAAGATGACAACATGATTTTGAGTATTGCATGTTTTATCCAAATGTATTAGGGAAATATTTCTATGAAAGGCAAGAGAAGAATTTTAGTAGTTGAGTTGAATGACAAAAGGAATTTAAAACAAAATACTGCATTTTTAGGCTAAATAAAATGTATAGTTCTAGATGTGTAGATACAGATTAACGTTTATTTAGTTATGTTTTAACTATAAATAAAGTGTTGACAAAACATAATGTAATAAAACTTAACAACTTGTTTGCATTATTTACTGTCTTTTAGCAGTGATCATGAAGATGGTGGATCGTTCTTTACAATGAGTTTTGATTATAGTTTTTGCTCCTCCAAGCACATTCTCTATCGGGTTCATATTTTTTACTTACTCATAAATTATTATCATACACACGTTTTTGTGTATAGTAGAATAAAGCAGAAAGTAGAAAATACCATAGGAAAAATATAAAATAGTCGTTAAATGGGACTGATCCAACTATTTTCTTTAATTTCAGTACTAATTTCCAAAATTTCAGAGATTGTGCAACTGGCAAATGATTTTAGCTTATGTCTATTCAAATTGTTTTATTCACGGCATTAACAACCCTGTACGTCCCGAAGGGTGGTATTTTTTGGAACATGCTATCACCTATAAAATTTGTTTTCGTGTATATCTTTTCTTACAAGCTTAATGCAAAAGTAATTAAATGTTATTTGTAACCAACAGTTATGTATTTAATTCTATCATTGCAACTTATTATCGCCTTATTTCTTTGAGAAGGTTAAAACCATACAACAATAACAATGATTGTAACAACTGACAATTATTGTGCACGTATAAGAACAAAGAAATTATAAAAGATTTAATTGATTGATTGAGTGAATGTTTGCTTTACGTCCAGCGAGCAGTATTTCAGCTATATTCAGGAGTAAATAAATATTCTTTATTCAATAAAATATAACACAAAGTCGGAAAAGGCATGACATAACTGTTTTCTGTTTGCAGTGTCCAGGATATATTTTAGGTAAGTTTTACTGATTATGCCCTAATATCAAAACTATAGACATAGTTCATATTATGTTTTGCATTAATAAAGTTCGCGGTTGTATTAAATTATTATATTTCAATAAATGCTGTCCGTTAACACATCAGGTTTGCATTTCCTGAATAAGCGGTTAATCAGTCGGAACAATTCCCTTATTCAACTGTCCCACCCAGTCTAGAAAATATGATAACCTAAAGATCTAGCAGACCGCATGAATTGTTAATTGTAGTTTCTGTACTCCGGAGGTTGTGTACTATTGCCATTAGTGAAAAAACGATGTTGACAATTGAATCATTACGCCTGTCGTAGTGTTCAGTTCGCAGTTTTCCTCTTCAGATTATTTTTTTTTAATGACCTAAAAGAGCTAACTTGACTGTTCGGTGTCCTTAATCTTAACCTAAATTAGATAGATTAATTAAGAATTCATTGCTAGTTTTTTATAGGTTGTATTGAGTCGAAGCATTTTTCGTACGAAGTACTTCTGCGAATTGATCCACAAGTTTACAAATCTATAAAACCAATAATCTTTCATCCTATTCTTATGATTACATGATTGCATTAAACAAATAAGTACATGTAGTATTCTTCAAATATAATGTCTTCAAAATCATAGGCAATTATAAAAATTACTCCGTATTACTACGTCCATTGTCAGGTTTTTATTGACCGGAAGAATTCCGGACGAATCAAACTTCATAATTGCATACAAAACAGATGGTTTCTAATCACCTGTCAACGCACAGCATATATAGTTATTCAGCGATACAGAGAGATCCTTAAGCAACAGGTGAATTAAAATTGTGCGCCAAATGTTTTGTCTAATTTATGTTTAGAAAATTAGCCTCGGCTGAGGCCGGCGAGACGAGAATCTCACTTTATATCATCCTCCTATTTGTTTCAAATTCACAAATTTAACATTAGACAACATTAGTCATCAGTAAAATATTCTAAGATTTTGTATAAAAAACTTTTTGCTACATTTTCCTGAAAAAAACGGCCGTTTTTAAATTTAAAACACCACCAATACGCTTAGTTCTTACTTAGACATACTTCTAGAAATAGACCATAGCACAAACGTGATGATTGCAATTTTCTAATTGTAAACGCCCCATTCATTCCAGCAGCTCCAACGTTAATTCTAGATCCAGCGATCAGTATAACGATTTTATTGATCAGTTAGCTACTCAAAGAAGGATTTGTTGTATCTAGGATGATGCTTCCCTTTCAGAAGCTTTATTAACGATATTATGACTTAATTAATCGTTCTTTGAAATCAGTCATATGTATTCTCTCATATTCATCGATTTAACTTTTTCCTAGACATGACAATGAGTATCTCTGAGGATGTCTAATTAACGGCATGCACTGCTTACTTGTTTGGATCATCTGAGTGCACTCATGGTTTTTATTGGTTTCGGGTTACTCACTGCGTTCTCGATTCCGTTGCTCTATTGTGCGAGTTGGTGTGTTGATGAAAAAGGTTGGGTATCATCCAACACTTGTCATTAACAGTGTATCCTATGATCATCGCTGCACAGTCACTATTTACTGAATGAACGAATTTCGAAAACTACATGCATATTCATATTTTCACATGAAATACAATATTTATCCACAAATAATGGTATCTATATTCTAACTATAGAAGGCGCGGCCGAATAGATTTTTCTGTAACCTTGGTTTATATGTCTGTCCTGAAGAAACTGGTGGCATTGAAAAAAATAGGTATAATCGGAAGCTCGTGCCCACACTTTAAAAAATGGCATAGATATTACTTCTCAGCTAATGATAATCTCGGAGTAAAACATCTACAAGCAGAGCTAACGACCAATTGATCGCAAGTAAACGTAATCAATGGTCAAAGAAAAAGATATCTGGATAGCTTAAGGATATTACATACCGTTGCTTACAGCGAGGTATTTACAACATATTATTAAACATGGAATAGTATTCATATAATCTCAGAGCGAGATTCTTTTTAATAAAAAGACGATACAACAGGAAACAGTTACACTCTAAAAATAACTTATATACATATCAGTAATACACATTAAAACTTTTTATCAGTTCTAAGATTGAACCATTCTTCATGACTCGTGTTATGTCTACTTTAAAGATCCTGCAGATTATATTGGCTGCTTTGTGGACAGCGACCTAAGAGTTTTACCGAATCGATATTATGGCTTTGAAGCAGTAATGGACAACAGCAGATGCATTTTGTGGTGTAAAGATAACAACTTTACTTTTGCTGGAACAGAGGTACATTTAGAATATATTTCAAGAATTTGAAGAAAGCTGAGGTCACCACCCAAAGCTCAAAGGGTTCCTTTTTTCTAGGGTTTATAAAACATTTTTAATTAATATCATTTTAGTTTGAGAGATTGAAATTTTGAGAGGTATTTGACAAAATATTACTTCTTTCAAACTGCGAAGTACAGCACAAAATAGAAAGCGACCTCTAAACAATAATAATGTTACAATATAAAGCTAATGATTTTGATAATAACGCCAGTGGCGGATCCAGAGGGTGGGTCCAGATGGTCCGGACCCCCCCTTTCGTTTTGACAAGCATAACAAAATTACATTTTAACGTACATGTTTTAGGTGTCAGGAAATTGTCAGAATGCAGGATTTACACCATTTCGTTCAGAGCTTCTGGGGGCCTTAAGCGGCCCCCAGACACCCTGCCGTAATACGACCTCTGCGAGGTCGGCATTGTGGCCTTCGGCCACCATGACAAATTTGGACCCCCCCCTTTCATTTGAGGCTGCATCCGCCCCTGATAACGCAGTCGATATTTTTGTTAATTAACACTTGATCAGATAAAAGATTAATTCCTTGGAATACAGCATATTAAAAAGGAATTACTTGTTAAATGCTGTTGAACAGTTCTTTACAAAAATACTAAATATTCTTTTGTTTGTTTTCAATTGGCAGAAAGGCGGCGAATGTTACTGTGGTTATGACACCAACTGGAAAATTGCACAAGAGAGCGATTGCAATTATGAATGCAATGGAAATCGTACTCAGAAATGTGGAAGTAATTGGCGGCTTTCCATATATCGAACAGGTACACTAAACGGGACATTACCAGTCATAGCATTATATTAGTAATCTAATGGTTCAATTAGACAACAGGCTAGATGTGCTATAAATTGTAACACGACCTATAAATAACTGAATATGTACCTTTTCGGCAAGCAATGTAATTTCTATGTAACCCCTCTGAAGGATAAAAGTTCACATTTGTTCACATATGCACATGATCAGGATCCTCAGTGGCCGCTATGTTAAGGTAATCAATTATTAACCACGTGCCTGTCAACACCGAGCTTGTGGGTTTGAGTGTCATTGCAGTCAGAGTGGGCATGGCTCCAAACCTAATTGACAAGAACTGTCATTTTACCTACATATGTCGGAGTTTTTGCCGGGTACTTCAGTTTGTACTTGAAAAAAAATGCAGAATACTGGCTTTGGTGGTTAACAAGAGAGAGCAAAATATTTGCCCTTTTAAACAAAAATATCTGTAATAAAAATATTATATTTTAATAGTTGGTGGCCGTTAACACATCTTTTAAATTTAGGTGTTTATTAACATTAGACTGTTATCCGTGCTGGTTGCAACAGAACTTTTTCAGGGCTGACATCAATCAATCGGAACAATTCTCTTACTAAGTAGCTTATTGGTCAAAAACCCCATCAGGTCAAGAAAATCGGAATACTGAAAGGTCTAGGTGAACGACGAGTTGTGAATTGTACTTTCTATTTACCAGAAGGTGGTTTACTACTGCCATTAGTTGACAACGTTGACAATTGAAATCATCACGCCTGTCGTGGATTTAAAGTCAACCTGGTAGTTTTTCTCTTCGGATTATTTCGAAAATTTACCTAAAACTTGATTGTATCAGTGTCCTTTATTTTAACCTCCAACAGATAAAGAATTCATGGCAAGTTTTTCTTTAGGTTTATTGGTGCCTATAATCCAGAGGTGAAGTACATTTTTTGTAAATTACTCCAACACGTTTACAAATCCATAAAACCACAATTTTTTAATCCTTTTCTCATGATTACATTTCGTCACCAAATAATTATAATATTCTTCAATAAATAAGTTAAAACAAAATCGTTTGCAGTTATTAAAATTACTCCGCGTTAGTCTGATAATTGGTAAGGAAGTGCGTGGCCTGTCTTTTATCGACTTTTTTCACAACAGGTTTGTATTGACCGGAAGTCGTCTGAACCACTTAAAACACCGAATTCCATAAAATAGAAAGAATGCAATTCATATTTATTCGGCGATAATACATTATCCTAAATGCAAAAATTATTTCTACAGAATCAAATGAATTAAGTGCGACGCAAAACACACTTGATATCAATTAATATCATTAAAATATTCTAATATTTTGTATCAAAGATGATGAACTACCTTTTGTTGCATTTTGTCGGAAAAATCGTCCTTTTTGACAGAAAAAAAAAACGCCACCAATACACTTATGTCGAACTTTAACTTCTAGAAATATACTATAGGACATATCTGATTACTTCTATATTCAAATTGTACACGTTCCCATTTATTTAAATTAACATTCTAGCAGCTGCGACGTATGGTATGATCATTTCACAACATGTACGTTATGCTTTATCCTACAATCGGTATTCAATTTTATAGACTATTTAACAAGGAGTTGTTTATCTATCTTTATGTGTCGATACTGTAACTTAATTAATCCTAACGGGATATCAATATTTGCTAAGTCGTAGGTAGTCTTTCCTATTCCTGGATTTGACTTTTCCTAGACATGACAATGAGTATCTCGACGGGTGTCTGGTTTTAGCCATGCACTGCTTACTCGTCCGGACCACCTGCTTGAACCCATAGGTTTTAAGTGGGTTCGGGCAACTCACTTTCCGTTTTGTGTCCACGATTCTATTGCTCTATTGTGTAGTGTATATGTTGAAAAAGTTTAGTTTTGTGGAGCAAAAGTGAATTGCGGGATACATGTAGTTGCGCACATGCATGATTTTGATAAGTATTTGCACAGCAGTCAGCATCAGTGAAGTGCATTCAAATTTTTTTTCTAAAAAAGACACCTACCCTCCCTCATCATAGACGATATTGAATTAAAGCTATTTGGGAACAGCAGCTACAATTCTTATTCAAGGCTCCTTAGATCAATCTTTTTTGGAGTCGAATAAACGAGTTGTTAATATAGTTCTTGTAAATATGTATTTCATATTGTGACCAAATTTGTTAAATATTTAATATGTATTAAAATGTGTTTAATGTACTAAATTATGTCTTTTGATTATGATTGTGTGTAGTTTGTTAAGACATTTTGGTCATTTAACATTCATCTTTTTGTGTCAGTTTTGACTAAATAAGTATAACGGTTAAACGGAGCACAACTACTTAACAATTCTTGTTACATGATGGGGCCATAAAAGTTGAATACATATATGTAATGCACAATACGACCTTTTAAAATTTTAAGATTGAGCCATTCTTCATGGCTCATGCTTTGTTACTGCAACCTGATATATTCTGTCTACTTTAAAGATCCTGCAGATTATATTGGATGCTTTGTGGACTCTGACCTACGAGTTTTACCACATCGATATTATGGCTTTGAATTAGTAATGGACAACAATAGATGCATTTTATTGTGTAAAGATAACAACTTTATTTTTGCTGGCACAGAGGTACATTAATAATAGATTTTGACACATGGCATTAGCATTAAGTTAACAGATATTTGGAAATAGAAATAAATTTGGCCTTAAAATTATACATATATTTTACACTGTTTTTATTATTTACAATTTATTTTTTAAGATATTTTAAAACTTTTGTTACGTCGTTGTATATTCATTCCATACAAGATTCAACATGAGAATTTAAGGACGGTGGGAGGGTTAACTACAGACAATATACAAACAAGATTTGTCGCAATGAAAATACTTCAAACGGTTTGCTACTTTTTTGGTTTTGTACTGTCTTGTCTAACAATACTTGAAAAACATTATACTTTAAACACCGTTTTTTGTAATTGAAATATGTACCTATTGCTTGATGTGAACAACAATTAATAAATTGCATTTGTTTATTTATCCTCTTCACTTTATTCCAATTTCTACGCTAAGCAGATGCAGTCAGAATTATGCCGTTATCTCTTGCCATTTAACCAACTAATGTATTGTCCTGAATACAGCTGACTAGATACTTAACCAATCAATCCTAAAGTCATCACTAACATCTATGTTATTTGATACTAGGTGTATATTGAGACTAAGGACACGACATACACTATGCGTTCCGCTTGATATTTGGTTTTCAATCTCAAAAAGACACTCAAGGAAGACCTTCTATTTAACTACATAACAAAAGTACTGACTTTAGCCTTCTTATCTTCTAATTTCCTTTCTTGTGCATTCCGTTTGCGCCAGCATATGGATTTTATGTTTCTCAACTGATGATTTAATCTAGGTCTGTGTTAAGAATATCCCATTTTCCTTGCTCGAGTTAATTCGATTAATTCGGAAACGATAAATCTGGATTTTGTAGCTCACAAGTTTTATCTTCATTGAAGACATTTTATTGAAGAAACCTTGAAGGAGTTTAACCATACGTAATATATGTCGCTAAAAAGAACAATAGATACTTTCGTCGTACAGTCTGTGTAGTACCTCCCTTTAATGGACATATCTTACCATGATTTGACTGCAATGATTAGTGTTTTGCATCAGGTCGGAACTGCTAATTCAGAGCTTGTGTCTCCGACTTTATTTTGTATATTGTTTTGTTCTGTACATTTTGCTATGGGTCATATTGTATTCTAGTGGGTTTTTACATCAAGATTTGATTACCACCCACCCCCTTGCATTTTTTGTTTATGTTTTAAACAAAATGTTTACTAATGTTACTTTTTTCAAGCGTTTGAAATTTGGAGATATTTGAAAAAAATATCTCTTTCATCCTGCAAATTAAAAACCAAAATTGAACTAAAAGAGACCGCTTAAATGACGCTTAAATATGGCGCTGAAAATTTTAATAACAACATAGTATAAATTTTTTGTCACCAGACAATATATAAAATGCTTTGAATACATCACATGAAAAAAAACGTTTGTGATACTGTTGATCAGTTTTGAAGAAAAATATTAAATATCATTTTGTTTATTTTAATGATAATTAGGGGGCGAATGTTATTGTGGTAATGGTAACGACTGGACAATTGCACAAGAAAGTGATTGCAATTTTAATTGCAATGGAAATAGTACTCAGAAATGTGGAGATAATTGGAGGCTATCGATTTATCGAACAGGTAAAGTAACACGACCTATAAATAACTGAATACATACTCTATCAACAAGCACTATAGATTAGTTTTTAAATTTTCTTCATACAAATATTATTTCTATGTAACATTCCTGAATCAAAAAAGTTTTCATTTTTTCTACAAATGCACAGGTTTCTAGGTGATAGCGGTGCTTAGGCCGTCAACTACCACGTGCCTGCCCATACTAAGGTTTTGGGTTTCAGTCCAACTGGTGGGCATGACTTCAAGTTTAATTAACAACGATTGTTATAGAGTGTTTAATTAATGAGTTAGGCATTGATAGTTCACTAGGCAATCCTACTTACACATTCACTGCGCTTGCAAAAGAGGAGATTATTGAAAATCACAAATCGGTATTGGCATCCTTTGATCTCAAACTCAGAGTCGAAGATTGTGATATCCCTTTATTGTATTGGATGCCTAAACTTCACAAAAATCCATACAAACAGCGTTTCATAGCAGGATCGTCTAACTGTACTACCAAAACACTTTCGCAACTCCTGACCACTATTTTAACAACAGTAAAAACGGGACTTCAAAAATAGTGACATTTGCTACTCCAGAAGTGGAATAAATGAAATGTGGATATTAAAAAATTCAAAAGACCGGATAACATCTTGAGGTCTGGATCTCTTTCCCATCGTTACAGCATTAAAACATTTGATTTCAAGAAAAACGGAAAGAGACGATATAAATACCTGGTAATTGGTCATTACAGATCTTACTTCGTCATCAATGACTCCAAAGCTAATACTAAATATACTGAACACCAAATCTGTCACATGTTAGAATTTCTAATTGACAACATATTCGTCATGTTTGGAGGACAGGTTTTTCAACAGACTGTTGGTATTCCAATGGGTACTAATTGTGCTCCTCTCCTCGCCGACCTGTTTTTGTACTCTTATGAGGCTGAGTTCCTAGAAGGCCTACTGAAGAAGAAAGACCTTTAATTTCACATTCCACTATATTGATGATGTTTTGTCCCTCAACAATGCTAGATTTGATGACTATTTACATTCAATTTATCCTAGCGAGCTTGAAATTAAAGACACCACCAATACACTAAGATCAGCCTCTTACTTAGACCTACTTCTAGAAATAGACTCAGGAAAACTACAAACTAGGCTATACGATAAGCGTGATGACTTCAACTTCCCAATTGTCAACTTCCCGTTCATCGTATGGTGTGTACATTTCGCAACTTATACGTTATTCTAGATCCTGCGATCGTTATTCAGATTTTTTAGACCGATCATTGCTGTTGACTGCTAAACTACTTGAACAAGGGTTTGTTGTACCTAGGTTGATGTTATCTCTCCAGAAGTTCTATGGTCGGCACCATGACTTAATTGATCGTTACGGAAATCAGTGTCTCAAATACGATCTGACATTTTCACTGAGTCATAGGTAGTGTTTCCTATTCCTGGATTTGACTTTTCCCTAGACAAGACAATGAGTAACTAATTAGAGGCAGGCACTGCTCACTCGTCCGGAGCACCTGAGTGCACCCATGGTTTTTATTAGGTTCGGGTTACTCTCTTTCTGTGTTTTATGTTTTTGTGTTGTGTTTGTCTATATCCGGATTTGTAACTGTCCCTTGGTTTTTGGCTCTTGTTGTTCGGTCGGTTTTCTTTGCTACTTTTTTAATACCTTAGGTAGGGAGTTTTCTCCAAGTACGCCGGCTCCCTCCCCCATTATTTAGGTGAACACATTGCAGAAAATTCCGCGAAACTCCATTTAAACAAACAAACACAAATGAACTCTAAAAATTGATGTAAATCGTTATGTTTAACGTTATATGTGTAAGCTAGTTTGGCAAAAACTTGATATTCCGTACCTTTAAATAATATTACACGAGTTTTAAACAAAATTTTGATTAAATTGGTAATTTGTTTGATCGTTATTTTAGGGTTAACAAGTGCAAGCCAAACATTCAATTTGATTGGACGTAAAACATTGACGGAAAATTCATACAACACAGCTATTATATCAAAGACCTTCGAAGGAATGAACTCGGAAATTGACTGTGCATTTTACTGCAAACAGAACAAAAATTGTAGGGCATTTTCGATTGAACGCGACGTATGCAAGATGTACAGATATGTCGACTTGTGCAGTGTAACCACAGAAGATACAGTGGCCAGTTTGTATATGTTGCGATAACTTTTCTTTTTTAACGTGTCTATGTCGTCAGAACAGTGCTTGTTGTTAAGACATTTAAAATACTATTTAATAATTCTTATCAGAGGCTAATTTAACTTCCTAAATGAAAGATACATGATTTATTTATTTCATTATTGTGTTAGATTTATTGATACAGTTTTGGGGTCTAAACAAAACTAAATGCTATGACAAGCGTGATACATCAACTACCAAACTGTCAACTTTCCGTTCATTGATATCAATATTCTATCAGATCCCGCATATGGCGTTTACATTTCACAAATCATACGTTATGCTAGAGCTTAGATTCCGGTATTTAGATTGTCTAGAACGGACACTGCTTTTAAGTAATAAGCTATACACACTGAGGTTTGCTACACTTATACGTAATGACTCATATAGAACAAAAAAAAACTATGGTTTATCAAGTCACTGACATTACAAAAGCATTTTATGCTTAAATTAAGAACACCAAATAAGTTAAAGCAGACATAGATTCTCGTGAAATTCATTTTATTGATTGATTGATCTATTGATTCAATAGAAGCTTAACGTCCAGCAAATTAAGAAGTGTAAGCAAATAAACATTAAATTAACACACAATTACGCCCTTACTGGATACGGCTCTATGGATAGGAACATATTACCCTGTTAGAACTTCAAGTGCCATTACACCTCAAATAATAATCTTTCAGTGTATTTTTATGTTAAACTTAAATTGTTGTCTATTTTAATACAAAGTACTGGTATGTAAATTTATATTTGAATAAAAAAATGTTTTCGTTGTTTATAGAAAAAATTGAAGATTCCAACATAGTATAGTAGCTTCAGATAAAACAATTGCGGAAATATGGAATAAAAGTTCAAACACTTTGAAGAATTAACATTTTATTAAAGAATTAATTAACTTCACTTGACGGGTGGTTACGTCAATGTTTTTTAGCCCGCTTTTAAACATTTCATTTTGATTGATTGATGATTGATTAATGGTGTTTAACGCCCGAGCAGCAATATTTCAGCTATATTCAGGCGATGAACATGAAATGGATGATAAAATGAACATGAAATGATGATGAATGAAAATGGGATGGGACACAAGGAAAAATAGGGGTAACGGATTTTAGATCGCCACTGGCAAATGGGAGGATGGATAGGGTCGGGCAATTTAGCCTCCTGTAGCGGGATCGAAATCCCTACTCATAGCGAATACTACAGCAGCGTTCTTTAACGTGCGAGGAACGTGGCATTTTTCCCAACACGGTGCACTAATATGGTTTGCGGTCAGGTTCATTTCATTTTGAATGTTTGTTTAAATGCTGTTTAAAGTCACTTTAAGCAGCAATTTGTAGGTATATAATGGGATCAAGTTCTTATTTTTATGGAAGGATGGCTAAGTAGACAGAGTACTCGGTGAAAATAAGGATGTGGTCAAGAACAAGCCTCACGTAGTAAGGAGCAAAACCGCATGCTTAAAAAGACAGGAATGGGATTAATAAAAGATGAATAACATGATTTATTTATTTCATTATTGTGTTAGATTTATTGATACAGTTTTTTGGTCTAAAAATAGACTCAAATGGAAAACAAATCATTCGTTATGCTATATCTTAGATTTAGGTATTAGATTGTCTAGACCGTACGCTTAGATTTGGGTATTTAGATTGTCTAGACCGGACGCTGCTTTTGACTAATAAGCTATTCAAACTGAGGTTTGCTGCACTAAGTTGATATTATACGAAATGACTCATTGAGAACGACAAACAACTATATTTTATTAAGTCACTGACATTACATACGCATTTTTATGCTTGAATTAAGAACATCCTATAGGTCAAAGCAGACATATATTCTCGGGAAATTCATTTGACTGACTGATTGTTCGATTGATTTAATATAAGCTTAATTTAACGGCTCTAGGGATGAGAGCATAGTACCCTACATTCTATCGTACAAACTGGTTCATGTAATGATAACCTAGACTGTACAGATACTGTCGTTTTAATACTGTTTGGTATACCTAGTTACAAATTCTTGAAAAATGGGTTGTATAGCGGTGCTTAGCGGGACTTTGTTATCGTGTCTTCAAGACAACACATATCTCTTATGTCTAGCAAAGCTATAAAACTGCCGATCCTTTCGACCACTCAACAAACGAAAAGATGACGAAGCTCAAAATCTTTATTTTACACGTCTCGTTTTGGCAAGCAAAACACGTCCACAAGTTGGTTACTATTTTACATTTTGTCAAGTAAACAGTCAGATTTACTTCAAAACTATTAAGAATATAATTAACTTCAGCATAAGGAAAAAGTGCCTAATAGCTATCTGATAAAGTTCACAGGTGTGTTTAACCCTGGGGAAGTGAGTTTGAACCTAAGTTATAGGGTTGCAAGTTTTCCTCTCGATGTTTGAGGGGCTTTCAGCAATTGTTCTGGATTCCTCCCCTCTCTGAAAAGGGAAGCCTTAATGTAGCTGAAAACAATGATGAAAGCAACATTCAAACAAATACACAAAACACATCAGAATGATTGGAGACGTTGGTCCATATATTACAAATCCGCAATGAAAGCTTGACGCATTGAAGACAATACGGCTTGCTGAAATATATCGAAAGTGACCTAAACCAAATTTAAGAAAACAAACACTAGAACGAACCAAGACATTGCTACTCTAATAACAAAGCTCGCGTGAGCAAGAGTGAGAAAGGGTGAGTTTGTTAATTGCAGCTGCATTAAATGACAGTGAAAACAATTCACTCTCCGTTATAAGTCGCCAGACGGAAAGAAGTGTTTACTTTACCTGTATATTATCGTATATAATTCCTCACATAAAGTGTGATATGGTAACATTCAAACTTCCCTTAGCCTCACAATACACATATTCATTTCTTATATTTGCACTAGGTCAATAAGATTTGTTTTACGTCGATTTGGCTTTTAGTTTCTACGGGTGCGACTATTTCTATTCTTAAAGATCTGAAATATCTAAAGCAAAAAATATTAAAATCAACTTTCGGAACCAAATTGAGATTGCGTTGTACGATATTTCTAAATGGATTTAAGGTGATACAATTATTACTATATAATAATTATTAAATTTGAATAATAATAAGTATTGAGACTAAATTTTCCATTTCATCAGAAAAAATAAGAGCACAATTATTAATGCTAAAATGTAAAATGTATGTATACGAGTTTTGTAGTCATTTAAAATTAATAAATTAAATATGTGTATCGCTCACTATATATGGTAGGCAACCTGGTCCAGATCGACTTACAAATGGTCAAAATCGGATTTTGAGTGGTCATGTTTGGTTGTCGAGGAACGCTGTCTTTTCGGCATCTGAACGTTTACCTTTCGACAGAGCAGTGTTATACATGGTATAACTTTGTTCAAAATTCTGTCGTCCTCGGACATTACACGGATCTTGAGTATCAGGGGCCAGAAAGGTCAGAACGATAAGAATTACATTATCTAATTTGATTAGTTGTATTATTATTTCTTTAAATGACAACACACTAGAACGCAATACACACTTGAATACATCTAGTAAGAGCTATATGTTTCGCGGAAAAACAAAGCTGACTGACGAAAATAGTCATAGCACAGGTCATATTTTCGTCCTGATACAGTTTATCACTTGGCCTAAAATTACATGCAATCACTCTTTGTAAACGTAAATAGTTTTACTACAATGTTTAACTGGATCTTGACCCTAATATAGCATATTTAATGCCAGCTTGCGTAAAGCAACCATTTGTTCAATCAATCAATCAGTCAATAACGCTACATTACTCTCTAATCTATTTAAACATTTTTAGTACATAACACATTTAAATCATTTTTTTCTTTGCATAATTAACCTTGACTATTTTTAAACAGTATTGACTTGATCTTACCAACGTGAGAATATAGTAACGACAGGTACTTTACCATTTCTCGACGATTTCTCGCGATACACACGTCTATAGGTTTAGCAATTCCAGCGCTATTTATGCTGGATATTCAGCAAGTATTATTTGCATTCATATTTTTACCTGTCATTAAACAACAAATACTTAAGCTTTTAATTTTAATATTTGTAATGTTAAACTTAATTATCTTTAGTAAGTGATATTTAATGTTCTTCATGCCTTGGGAATTTCTTTAAATAAAAAGAATATTCAAGTTCGTTTTTAGACTTGTCAGAAAATACTTTATATTATTTACTGTCTTTTTTCTATATTTCTCAACTATTGTTATAATTGTTTAATTTAAGCCTAGTCTTTTACTAAACGCTGAAGTAGTGCATACAGTTTAATTCTGTAGTGTTCTATCAAAATCTGGTTTTGCACGAACGATTGTAATTCAGCATAGTTAAATTTATTGTTGTTACTATTCCTTCGATATTTTCTTATGTACTAAAATATTAGGAACTTCTTCCTCGAGAACTGGTTTATTAAAGTGTTGTCTGAAGAAATAGTGCACTCATCCTGTGGCTCGTGCACTATACTCACCAGACAAATTTATAGGAAAACAGTTCTCTCTTGAGAAGTCCATAATAGAAAAACATTAAATTACCACCTTAACATCTAATAATAGTTGTAATATTACCTAATATACTGACAAATAAACACAAAAATCTTGTAATTATGCGATATCTTTACGCGTGGTTTTGAATTTTTTGAAGGGGTAAGGCAGAGCCAAACTTTTAGGCACAAGCATTTTCTGTGTGTAGGCATTTTCAACAAACGCCAATAATATTGTAATCATAAATAACATTGTTAACTGTCCGAGCTAATAAACTGATTATCTGTATAAATTTAATAAAAATACTTATACCTTTTTTACATTTCTATACAATGTCATAAGATTGAAAAAACTGTCACAATTGAACAGTTCTGTCGATATTTCATTTAATTCGTATACACTCTAAATCGTTATTACAAACGTAACTCGACATTAGGCTGTCACAGTCTTCGAGTCGCAATGCGATTAGCGGAATTAACAAAATTTATTTACCGATAGTAAATATTTCATCACTTTTGCATTGTTGACGAAACTTCTCAGATCACTTTGATCAAATTTCGTTTAAATTTTGCGGGATTTTTCAGAAGCTTAACGTATCTTTTGTATAGTGATCTTGTAAAATGTTTATATATCATGACGGGCATTTGCAACTATTGACATGGTCTGTTAACACTGTGGTTGTGGTTTCGAGTCTCAATTCAAGCATGGTGTACTCGACTTCAATCATAATTGACCAGGATTGGCAGTTTTCCAATTGTCTGAAGTACAAGTAAGGACCATGTTGCTGAAGTATCAGTTGTTAAAAATAACGTATTTCCTTTTGGGCTTATATTAGATGTTCTTTCCCATTTAAAGACTTGTGTGCCATCAGATAGTCATGTGATTAGTATGTATGCAACAGTCATAAACTGTTTACCCGTTAAAGGCATATTATGCGGTTTATGTTGTATTTGGCTTTCATCTTTCCCGGATTTGTGTAGTCTCAAGGACTATCCTAAATATTTTATCAGCCATCTTCTTGGAAACACAAATAAATTAGGATAGACAGACCGGAAAAAACCACAAAATCAATGCAGAACACAAACTGTATAGGGAAAAACAAAATAAAATTGTCACTGTGTCAAACTTAGTTACGCTGAGTACGCATGTCCAGCGAAGCTTTTAGAAGAAACATATCAATAAGTGTTGGTTACTCTACCTCTGATCATATTAAAATGGATATTCTAGGCACCATAATTTTGTTCATATGGCACTGACCATTTAACATGCAAAAGGGGCTATGTGATTTTTTTAGACAAACATTTAAGGCTTACGTTGCGGGACATTTTGTTTTTTTAACATTACGTTTTATAGTTAAAATCCGACTTAAAATTATTATTTCCTGTCCCTAATGAAACAACAAAAGAATGATTTTTAACAAAACCCAAAAACCAAAATCTTTATCCATTCCTTTTTCTCCTGCGAGTTTAATGGCCTACCGTTAACCCTTAATCATGTATTCCACCCCAATATCAACAAAAGTGCAAGACTAAATGCCATCATCTAGTTAAAGAGATACAATAAATTCAAGAACTAATTACTTAATGACTAATTACGTTAGTGTTCTTAAAGAGGAACGTGCTATATATTTCATTAAGTCTCTACCCTGTCATTTACAAATACTAATATTATTGCAGATTTCTTCAAAAATATTAATATAATAGATCTATTTCTGTCGCCGAGTATGAACATTGTATTGCCTATTCTGTCTAAAGGGTTAATTGATTCAACATAAATTCGAGTTCCTTATCATTAAATTTGCACATAAGCTATATGTAAAAATTCATAACACCCTGAAAAGAGCTACAATATTGCTTGATCGACGTCAATCAATCAATCAAGCAAGCAAACAATGAAATATTTGTACTAGCTATTTTATTATTTTTTATTTAAATGAATGGATTACACATTTCTAGGACATCTTTTTAAATTAAAAAAAACCGTTAACTATAAATACCTATGCTTTTTTACGGTACTAAATGTCCCTTATATGGTGTATATATATATGGTATATATTAGGTACATTTAAGCACTCCTCTCTCCTCCTTACATGATAAAGACCCCTTATATGGTGTATATATATGGTATATATTAGGTACATTAAAGCCCTCCTCTCTCCTCCTTACATGATAAAGACCCCCTTATATGGTGTATATATATATGGTATATATTAGGTACTTATAAGCCCTCCTCCTCTCTCCATACGTTTCACAATTAATGTAGTGATTGGCAATAAATTGCAGGCAGGCAAGAAAATTCACACATGTTAAAATATAAGCCAATTTATTGAAATTTCACGTAAAATTAATAAAATTTGCAAAATATAAAAAAATAACATTTTGTTTACTATAAATCGATTTCCTTCCTTGTCCCACCTTTCCGCCAATCATGGATTCTTCGCTGTTGCTGATTACACATCGTGATAATTGGGCTTCCATTACGTTGGTTATTACTAAGAATGTTTTATATATACTCGTTTGTATCTGAAACTGTTGTTACATCTAAATGGGTATTTTGCCGTTTCATCGATGTCATTTTTATATTTATTTTTTATATAAAATAAAAGAAATGAACTATTCATTTGCATTTTAATTGTAATCATTGTTATTTTATTGGTCAGTTGCTTTGATAGAATTTGGGTTAAGTAAAACTTATCGAGTAAAAACTAAAAAGTCACGCGTAATTTCAATCAATTATAAAGAGTTAATTTTAAAAAATGACGCGTAATTTCAATGTTATTACAAGTGAGCCTCTGGATAGCTTGTTATCAGATTGAAATTTTCAACTCTCATCAGTTATGTAACCGTTTTCTCTTATGATTTCGTACGGATTATTTTTCAAGTCCTGCAAAGGCAACGCTTGCCAGAGATTTTCCTTTCATTTCATTATGCCGTTAACAGGGACCATATTGGGAAGGTTCCCAGTGCTCGGCCTACAGAGCAGTCCAGTATGGAACGCCAAATTAACATATATTCAATTAATTGTACCTATCTTCAAATAATTGAAGATATCTTCAATTGAATTATACCTATCTTCAATTCAATTATAGATATCTTCAATTCAATTGTACCTAGGTACAATTCAATTGTACCTAGGTACAATTCAGCACAATTAAAGATATCTTCAATTCAATTGTACCTATCATCAATTCAATTAAACCTATCTTCAATTGAATTTTACTCATTTGTATAATTGAATTGAAGATATCTATAATTGAATTGAAGATAGGTATAATTCAATTGAAGATAGGTGTAATTGAATTGAAGATATCTTCAAATGAATTGAAGATATCTCCAAATGAATTATGGAGATGTTGGAATTAGACCTATTTATGGAACGCCAAATTAACATATATTCAATTAATTGTACCTATCTTCAAATAATTGAAGATATCTTCAATCATTTGAAGATATCTTCAAATAATTTGAAGATATCTTCAAATAAATTGAAGATATCTTCAATTCAATTGTACCTATCTTCAAATAATTAAAGATATCTTCATATCAATTGAACCTATCTTCAAATGAATTATACCTAGGTGCAATTTAATTGCACCTAGGTATAATTCAATTGTACCTATCTTCAATTGAATTGAAGATATCTTTAATTCACTTGAAGATAGGTCTAATTCCAACATCTCCATAATTCATTTGGAGATATCTTCAATTCATTTGAAGATATCTTCAATTCAATTACACCTATCTTCAATTGAATTATACCTATCTTCAATTCAATTATAGATATCTTCAATTCAATTATACAAATGAGTAAAATTCAATTGAAGATAGGTTTAATTCAATTGAAGATAGGTTCAATTCGAATGAAGATAGGTTCAATTCAATTGAAGATAGGTTTAATTGAATTGAAGATAGGTACAATTGAATGGAAGATGTCTTTAATTGTGCTGAATTGTACCTAGGTACAATTGAATTGTACCTAGGTACAATTGAATTGAAGATATCTATAATTGAATTGAAGATAGGTATAATTCAATTGAAGATATCTTCAATTATTTGAAGATAGGTACAATTAATTGAATATATGTTAATTTGGCGTTCCATATTCCAGTGGCATTCAAACTTGTGTTCCATATTTCCCATCCCACCTCTTTTTCCAATGATTTATTGTTTGTTAACTTAATCTCATCCTGAATATAGATGAAATACTGCTCGCTGGACGTAAAGTAAACATCAGATCAATCAATTAATCAAATACGGAGTTAACAATTGTCATAGGTAAAAAAATTGCAACTTTAGAGATACCTCAACATAAACAATCATGCGTTGAAAGTGATAAACAATTTCAATGTTAGTTAACAAATCGGATCCATCTCATGTCTGGGTTGATTTTTGTCATTACGCTATATCATTTCAGTCTATCTAGATATCATCAGATTGTTCTGATTTAGTCAATAGTGTTTACATGAGTACAATTTGTTTGTTTGTAAGCTATGCAAATCAAAGAAATGCTAGTATTTGCGACTATAGCCAAACATTTACTACTGTTCTACCTGTATGTCTAAAGAATAACAGTACGAATTAGCCTTCTAATTGTTAAACTTCAACATAACGTTTGATTGATTAAATCGTGAAAAGCACAACAAACAAACTAAACAATAATTACATTAGTGTATATATGACGCTATGTTGTGAGAATTCATACGTGAATTATCAATAATCTACGCCAAGTCAAAGCGAGGCGAAAAAACTATGGTTAGGTTCGGGGTTAATGGTGCAAAATCCTGCATTCGCAGCATTTCTAGTGAGACTGACGTCATTGAAAAAAAGCCGTTTGGAGTTATGGTTTTGGACGCACTTTCCATCGTTATTAGTTAAAACATGTACTATTACATATTATTTTAACAATTTATTGTTTTAAAATTTGAATTGTTATTATTCTTCGGTTAGAACAAACATCAACAAGTGATTTTTATTTAAATTGTAGTC